>NW_025570811.1:0-80229 GCF_020424385.1 Procambarus clarkii
TTAATGTCATTATATAGGGTGACCCGGTTAGATCACATGGAAGCCTCAAACTAAAGGTAATTAAGCCAGGTCTTCATGTTCCATGTACTGTTTTCTCTGATATAGCTTGTCATATATAGATTCTGGCTTCACAGCTAGCGCACTTTTGACAGGTCAAGACGAGGATGCAAGATTTGTGCACCAGTTACTGGGTGATATGGAAGCTACCTCAAAGAGGATAATTTGGTGTCTACACCCTAGTTATATCTGGTGGACTAACCTGCTGTACTATAAGATAAGGAACCTCTTTAATGTATGTAGTTATTTCTGTAGTTTGATTGGCTGCATATATATATTAATTTAATAACCCCCCCCTAATGTGTAGAGGATCGATTTGTGAGATTAAGAGATTATTGCAGAAATACAGTCCACTCATTATCATTATACAAATTGCTATCGAAGTATATAAATTAACGTAAATATAAATTCATATAAGTTAAATAAATATAAATCTCACAGGTCGGTTCCCACATTATTTGGTCCTTCGAAACCCACATTAATTGGACCTTCGGAACCGGAATATTCGGTCCTATGAACCCACATTTGGTCATCTTAGTACCGGATGAACCAGTTAACCAGTGGATTCATTAAATATACTAGTGCAGTGTTATTTAAACAAAGCCAGTCAAGACGGCAGCGTAGCCTCGAGGGAGCTCAGGAGCCTCCCTCAGCCCAGTTCAGCTTCGTCAGCGGTTTCATGCACACCCACAGATATTTGGTGGCGTGTTATTTCGTGAAATGACAGCGCTAATATAGAATCCAGCCAAATTAGTGACTGTGTCTTCGCGAGATTGTTCACGGATTTCGTGGTGTTACATTTCGCGAGAGATTATCTACGAATTTTGTGGACTTTATTTCGCGAGGTCACTAATAATATTTAATACTTCTAGATAATATTAGAAGTTTCATAGAGGCTAATTAAGAGGCTATTATCAATAATTGTGTATATTATTTCTCCAAAATAGAGAATTATTTAATATATATTGCACTAGTGATCACAGTATAATATTTACTAATTGCCAACCCACAACAGGGTAGGATATGACTAGTTGAACTATTATTGCTCATCCTAGTCCCATTATTACCATAGTCAGTTGTACTATATTAAACAACCTAACACCATTAATGAATGGTCCAGACCCTATTTTGGGTGTAATTTTTATCAACTCGAGTTGAGTTGGTATATATATAATTTACTTATGATCATTACACCTTTGAGTGATTAATTAGTGTCTCTACCATCCTAGGGTGATATAGAAGAGCTAACCTAAAGGTACTTCCATGACACTGGTTTATCACTCAAATCATTAGTGTGGATGATTGTATATATATAATGTGTATTAATTTTAAGTGCTAACCTCTAGTAGAGGTAGGATTATTGCCTAGTGAGTGCAGAATTTACCCTAGGCTACCATTAGAGCTTGTTCAGTATTATGAGCAGCCCAAGTACAAGTCCCACAAGGCTTTACCAACTAGCCAGTATGGATAATGCAGGGAGAATGAAAAGAACCCTTGCAGGTCTTAAAGGCCACTTAACAAGACAGATCAAGAAATGTGAAGATTTGTCACAACAATCAACAGTTGATTATGCTGACCTGGAAAGCTATTATCAAGCAGCTGCAGGTAAATTTGAGCAAATCAAATGTCAAATAGCAACATATGTGGCTGAACTTGCCAACACCAATTTATCAGAAACAGAAATAGACGACATTATGGTTGATCTTGCGAATTATGAAGATCAGACTCAGGCCACGTTACAGCCTTATGTCAAATTAATTGCCCAGAACAAGGCAACAACAACAATCAACAGTTGCATCTAATACGAGTCAAGCAGAAGCTCGACTCCCTCCAATTAATTTACCCACTTTCTCAGGAAAAGATGAGGAAGATTGGGACGAATTTTGGAACAAATTCGTTGACCTTGTAGACTCAAAACAATCTTTACCAAAGAGTAGTAAATTCTCTTATTTGCAAGGCCAATTATCAGGTGAGGCTAAAACAGTAGTATCCCATCTGAGATTAACTAATGACGGCTATGATCTGGCAGTAAAACTCCTCAAGGATAATTATGCTGATCCAGAAGTAAGAACATCACATTTAGTTCATGAGCTGTTGCATTTACCCCCACCGGAGGCTTCAGCTGATTCACTCCAAGTCTTCAAGCTGGAGGTAGAATCATTGATCAATGCCCTCAGCCTGACAGCAGATACAAACGGGGCTGAGTGGGTCTTGAAAATAATTGTCCAGGAGAAAATACCTAGGGACATATTGAGACAAATGAGTGCTCATTACAATAAAAGTATCTTATCCATGAATGAAATATCTGAAGGTTTAAAGTCAGTAGTTCATCAATTACGAACACATGACAAATTAAAACCACCAAGTAAACCCTCAGAAACCAATAATAGTAAACCACAGAGTACCAAAGGTACTCCAAATCAATCTAGACAATATAATTCAACACCAAAGTGGAACAGTAGCAGTGTGGGCGCATATGCAGTGGGACCCTCCAAGCCTATAGTTACTGTGTCACCCAAGAACGTGACACCAAAGGGTACTGGAAGCTATGGAACATGTTTGTTCTGCAATGAGAAACATTCAATGTACCACTGCTCTAATTTTCCTGATAGTGACGCCCGTGTTGAGCGACTCAAAGATTTGCAACATTGCACGAGGTGCCTCAGGAAACATAACATCAAGGACTGTGATACCCAATTACACACCTGTAATAGGTGTAACAAAGGTCAGCACCATGCAGCATTGTGCAGAGACACCAAAACAACGTATCCAAACCCCAAGGTGGAAGATAGCATTCCCACCACAGTACAGTACTGCAAGGTGCAACAAACAAAGAGTGTCCAATCGGCAAAGTCTAAAGGTAATACGACTTTGCCTACTGCCCAAATTACCATCCTGAATAAGAGGGCCAAGGTCCATACCCGAGGGTTGTTTGACCAAGGATCCCAGAGAACATACATCACTAAAAGGTTGGCAGATGAATTACAATTAAGGCCTGTAGCCCAGATGTCATTCAACATCTCAGGGTTTGTAACAGATGCAGGACCTCAAGTCTACCAGGTGGTACAACCATCAGTACGCTTAGGCAGGTACGTCTGTCGAGTACAAGCCATTGTGGTGGACAAAATACCAGTAGACCTACAAGTTCAAGGTCTGAGAGCAACAGCCAAATTCCTGAGAAATAGAGGAATAAAATTGGCAGATAATATTAAGTCTGATCACCTCACTGACTTCGGTCTCCTTGTTGGGACAGACTATTGTCATCGATTCATCGGTAGCCCTACTAAATATCAGGGTATAACCATGTTAAACTCTGCAGGAGGTAAATTACTATCAGGCCCAGTATCAAGCCTGAGGAGACCAATGCCTGCAGATAAACAATACCAATAGAATCTGAATTTGTCAGCTGATTATATTTCTCCAGTAGCATTATACTAAGGAGATTACAGCTGACTATACCAACAGAGGTTGATGTTAGTATCATCATTTAAAGCTGAAGATGAGTTCATGAGGCCTCAGTGGCAAATCAGTGAACAGTAGCCTAAAACAGCTACAAGTCACTGCGACCAATGTCACTGAACCCACTGCAGTCTCAGAACCATACTTTACTTTAATGATGAGCTATTCAATCTTCTGAATCAATTAACTAAATTAAACCCTAATAAATCTGATGACTGATTTGATACATTTATTATTTAATCAAGATGTATTCCATGGGCCTCAGTGTTTATATATCAGTGACCAGTTACCTGAAGAAACTTCAAGTTGTATCTAATGTCACTGATCTCACTGCAGTCCCTGAATCATACTTGACTGTAGTACTTGATCACATCCAGTCTTCTGGGTTAAATAATATGTAATAAGGCTTGAATATTAGCCTTTCAAGAGTTGACAGGGAAATGAAATCGCATTAGACTTCTAACCCCTGCAACTCTAGTACGGGACATCCGTCCTGTACGAACAGACGCACAAATGTGTGATTAATCTAATAATTCGAAGGAGGAGTATCGGTGTTCGTCTGTTCTAAAGAGGACTTCGACCCGTGAGCAGCCCCCTGGGGAATTATGTCGGAAAATCCGACACCATTTAATATCATACAGATAATAGCTGCTGTATTACCAACAAGTTACCCATAGAAAACGTAACTTGTAGTGGAATTACCGTCTATAGAAAACGGGATATCATCACCACATACTATTATAATTCACCAGCTATTCTGCTGGGAATTATTCTTAAATACATTAGTCTTTGGACTTTACCATCATAAAAACATCTTATATAAATTAACTTAATTATCAATATTAAAGTAGAGTAAATGTGACCCTTCTATCACTTTCTGAAATCTGGACAAAGTAGGCCAGGCGTCAGTGGGGAAGGAGGGCAGCCATTGTTATTGAGACCAGAGGCTCACACGGGAGCAAATTCGGCTCCTGTTAATTTTACTTGGACGTAGTGTTATGGATACCAAAGGTGTACCATCTGTCAACACGCTGTCAACAAATCAAGTTAAGTGTTCTTTCCGAAACCCATTATTTATCATTAGTGGCCATTAATGTCATTATATAGGGTGACCCGGTTAGATCACATGGAAGCCTCAAACTAAAGGTAATTAAGCCAGGTCTTCATGTTCCATGTACTGTTTTCTCTGATATAGCTTGTCATATATAGATTCTGGCTTCACAGCTAGCGCACTTTTGACAGGTCAAGACGAGGATGCAAGATTTGTGCACCAGTTACTGGGTGATATGGAAGCTACCTCAAAGAGGATAATTTGGTGTCTACACCCTAGTTATACCTGGTGGACTAACCTGCTGTACTATAAGATAAGGAACCTCTTAATGTATGTAGTTATTTCTGTAGTTTGATTGGCTGCATATATATATTAATTTAATAACCCCCCCCCTAATGTGTAGAGGATCGATTTGTGAGATTAAGAGATTATTGCAGAAATACAGTCCACTCATTATCATTATACAAATTGCTATCGAAGTATATAAATTAACGTAAATATAAATTCATATAAATTAAATAAATATAAATCTCACAGGTCGGTTCCCACAGCCTCGGACTAAAGCTGCCTCACCTCTCCATCACTCACGCACAACACACCCGCCACCTGGACACATATGTGCTACCTTAGCAAGCAAAATACACAATTTAAATAAGTGCCTTGTGACAAAAATAACAAACACAACATAGCACTCTGACCATTTTATAATGTATTAAGTTAGAGGTTTAATAATATAGTCTGAAGTTTGTTTGTCAATACTGAACGCTTTCTAAACTACAGCTGGGTGAAGGCAGCGTTCACTTAACGACGGTGAACGAAGTGTGTGTGTTTGAGAGGGGGGGGGGATGAGGAGGATTTAAGTTCAGACCTAAGCTTCATCTGGAGTGTTTATGTTTCTCTAAAGTAATGGGCTGAATGTTTTTGTTATCAGTTTCATCCAGAGCTTAGTGGTACAAACGTCATGTTCTTTGTGGCACTAACATCATGAGAATAGTGACACTAATGCTATATTCTTGGTGGCTCTAAATAGCATTACCAAATAATCACCAGCTTTGTTGATTTCTCAAAATAACGAATACACCAGTGAATTAATGCCAGGTTACTTGCTACAATGTTTCTAAGTTAACATATTTACGTATTTACAGGCTAACTCCGTCTCCCTTAGAGTCTAATTTCGTTTACGTTTGAGATATCGTTACGCCCCGACTCCGGTATTCCGGTAAAACAAATAAACCACCGTGTTTTATATCCCCCAGTGTGTTTTATGTGGCCCTTAAAAGGCAGTTGAAAATCGAGATCAAATACCCAAGAGTTTATGAAGTATACAGATCTCACTTATTTTTCCTCCGTGGCAGGGATGCCAGATTGGGCTACTTGTAGCCTAATTCGGATAATTGTATTCAATTAAAATGTCATCTATGTATATCGCTACTTACTACTTTTTCGGCTACAGTTAAAATAAGCAGACGTAGCATCCTGGAATTATCTCACCTACAGCATCCCTCCACCCGTCAATATTTAACCAGCAGCCTCCGCCAATTTCTCAAGCTCGCACCAGCGGTCTTCTTATCGTGCACCGACGATTTGTTGTGTTTTCCATTCCAACAGAAAAAATATTCGATGCAGGTTTGGCCAATATGAGCAATAACCAATCCCATCAGCGTTCGAAGCTCTCGGTGTTTTATGGACATATTGGCCTAATGGTCCAGCCGTCTGTATTCTAGCCAGGTTCACGTTCCTCGCTTTATCATGAAAATGGGGCCAAATTGTCCAGGCTTTATCACGAAAATGGGGCCAAATTGTCCAGGTTTTATCATGAAAATGGGGCCAAATTGTCCAGGTGGGTTCTGCTCCCTGAATGAAAGACATAAATATGAATAATGTAAATCGATTTCTATTGACTAGTGTCCCCAGAATGTATTTTACCGGTGGAGGATAATTTTTGGGGGGGAAAGGATAATGTGCGGATAATGATTATCCACGTATAACACATTATCCGTGGATAATGCGTTTGATATTGACCGGGAAAATACTTTTGTTTAGGTCAATATGTTATTCGTAGTAAAGTTATATTAAAACTGGCTTTGTAACATTTTTTTGGTTTTGTTTTGCATTTCTTGTGTTTGTTCTTGCCTACCTGGGCTTTATGGGAGGGTTGAGCTTCAGCTCCTGTATCTCCAACCTTCATTATTAACTATATCACTAGCGTATCCGAATATATTAGCAGGTGCTAACGCAACTAGCAACGTGTCTATATCATTAGCAAATATCCACATCACTAGTGCGTGCCTTCGTTATTTTCACGTGCTTCTGCCATCTTGGCATCTCACGTTGCTATCTATATCACCCGCTGCCGTCGTTTCCACCCGCTGCTATCGTTACCAACCGCTGACATTCTTCCCATCTATAACCCGAACTACTCTCTCTCTCTAACTTGCTACCACATACATCAACGTTTATGAATTTAACACCAAATACTCCTTTTCAATTATAATTGTATCACAAACTTCAAGGAGAAACTCTCATCAAAACCATTGGAGAAGCCGTTGTTGACTAGGACCTGCCTTACCCTACAGAGTTCTTCATCGACTTGCTTCCATCCTGAGCTGTGGCTGAGAGCACGGTCGACATAAGCGTTAACATCACTCTTCTTGTACCTGTCTGGGCAGTCACTGTTGGCATTGAGGCACATTCCTATGTTTGTTTTCTTTGTGTAGACTGCAGTGTGGAAACCTCCGCTCCTTTCCATGACTGTTACACCTAGAAAGGACAGCTTCCCATCCTTTTCCATATCGTAAGTGAAACGTAACACAGAATTCCGCTCAAATGCCTCTTTCAGCTCCTGCAGATGTCTGACATCAGGTACCTGTGTAAAAATGTCGTCAACATACCTGCAGTATATGACCGGTTTCAAGTTCATGTCGAATACCCTCCCTACGTACCCCTTTCTACGTGTACACCCTCCTTGCCAATTCACACCCTCACCAGGTGTTCTATCTTCATATTCCATCTTTATAACCTCTTCCTCCTTCCTCTTCTCTCTCACTACACCATTTTTCCAACCTGTCATCTTTTATCGTTTATTTATCTTACTCTTACTGTAGTCCCATCCTACATCTCCACTACAATGCCTCTCTTTCACTATCCTCTTATCTCTCCTTTCTCCTCTTCATCCAACTGGTCTGGAATTACTCTCGGTTCATCCTCTCTTCTTCCACCAGTTCAGCTAGTTGGTAAATAAATAAACTCTTTCATGCGACACAAGGAAGGGATGACATTATCAAGGGAAAACCCCCCAAGCCATTACGACTATATAGCACTTGGAAGGGGTCAGGATAAGGATTTGGGACGGAACGGTGGGAAAGGAATGGTGCCCAACCACTTGGAGGACACAAGGGAATGTTAAATACAATCCCCTTTCCTTGTTTGCCCGTCCAGGTGACCAGACTGCAAGAGTTTGGACGCAAACAAAGTGATTAAACTGTTTCGACACAAATGAATTGAATTTCAGGGCAATAATAATTTATATTGACAATCATTACGAATTCCTTAAAAGTGCGGTGCAAGTCTTTGAAGTTTAGACAGTTCTTAATCAATTTATTTCTCCTTTAATCTGATGTTTTTAGGAAATGGTGAATTGGAGATTTAATTCTATTAAAATGCAAAAACACTTCGTGTCGATAATTTTAAAGTGATTTCCTCTAACATATAGGCTGTGTAAATAGTATATAACATTCTGTGTAAATAAGTATTTATAGTATATATACATATATAAGGGGCCATGGTACCCGAAAATCCGATGAAAAATGGAATATTTACGAAAAATTACGAAAAATACTACTACGTTCTGGCAACACTGTGGTCCAAACCGTTTAATGATATCTTGAAAAATAACGTAATTAGAGTCAAATTTCCCGCTGCAACTTTCGTGAATCTGGTCCTCGCGCCGTGAGTGCGCCGCGGGGTATTGTATCTTACGTTGTAGATGTCTTATTTTTCGTAATAGCGTTGAAAATAACATGTTATGCATAAAATGAATATAAACTCATACAAATGGCAACAGTATGTGTGAGTGAGAGGGTGGTGCCCGTCAGTGACTGCGTGTCTCTCATGGAGAGAGGATGTATGCTGACACGCTCACACAATATCTCCCAGAACATGCTATTTTTGCTATTTGTACTGCAATATGACTTACCAAACGAACAAGAGAAAAGCATTGACAGCTAGATGCATGCGAGCTCTCCATACGAGCTGGCCGCAATGCGTAAATCACCAGTCATGAGTGACCGCAGGTAGAGTAACTTGTCGCGCGCGCTACGCAACTCCAACTTTTACAACTAGATCTGCCTTCACAGCCTTTATTTATTATTCAATTTACATGAAACTTGCACATTATATGTAGAGTTTACGCCTCTAAAAACTCTAGTATGTTTTCTTATCTACGTAGATTTATTGATTTTATAAATAATGATACACTTCATTTTGTTGTATACGTTTTTGGGAAACTTTTAAAAATCTGTATTATTGCACTAAATACATCTGGGATAAAGATCATACTACACAATCTTTATTATATAGTAAGGTCATAGCGAGTGTCGTAGAAATGATTTTGGTTCACAATTGTGGGCTGTGAAAGCAATTGAACATTGTTGAAAAATAATTATTTTTTATATTTTTAATTTTTTTCTCCTTCTCTATTTAGGCTGAGATGCTGAAACTTGGCCTAGGTGCAGCACCTTTCACATGTATCAGGATAATAAATTATGAATACCCTACAACAAATTTAATATTTCGGGGGAAATGCCCCCTAAGTATATATATATACACGTTCTGCGTGTAATGTTTTTAACATTTTCTCAACGATGTCAACATTAACATACCTCCTGATGGGTTTCGAATTATTAAGTAATGTGAATAACGGGAGATTTTTTGCTGAAATATGAGTATACAGGAAAATGCATAAAGAGGTAGAACTAGTTGCTAAATTTCAAACCCAATATATCCACTAATTCAACATTTCCTAGATGTCAGTTTTCACCTAGATGTGCTTCCCATATTAATGCTTAGTTTAATGCAATGGCTCAGATCTCTTACTTCTCAGATTAATTTTTATTGCCAAACGTGTATTGAATTAAGTTAAACACTTCTTCGTCAATTCTATTTCACTAATTTACAATTCCTAGCTTTGTATATTATTGTCTGCTTTGTCAATACCCATTAGAATCCTATATGATGTTGTCCACTCTGTTGTATTCATCCACTCATCCATTATGGTGGAGAAAATTACCTCGGTTCATCATCTAAGTCAAATTCATCTTAGTTCAGGAACGAAACCTGTTGTATTATACTGGTTTTATAATACAACAGGTCTCCAGCGTGGTCACCACTCGACGACTTCCTCAGCCTAACTCATTCATCAATACTCTAGGTTACTCATGCGCATCAACACGAAGAAATACTCACGCGCATGACGGCAAATAAAAATCATGCTTTCAAGTAAACTTACCGCCACACACACACATCCACACACAGGAACCTGTACACCTGTTAATTGACGGTTGATAGGCGGGTCCAAAGAGCCGAAGCTCAACCCCCACAAGCACAACTAAGTAAGTACAACTAGGTGAATAGACACCCCCACACACACACACAGTTGAGTGTCTACAGTTGAGAGGCGGGACCAAAGAGCCAAAGCTCAACCCCCGCAAGCACAAATAGGTGAGTACAAATAGGTGAGTACACACATTCACACACACACACCAAAATTATGAGAAGGATTAAGACAGAGGAGGACTGCTTGAGGCTTCAAGAAGACCTAGACAAGCTGAAGTAATGGTCGAACAAATGGTTGTTAGAGTTTAACCCAACCAAATGTAATGTAATGAAGATAGAGGTAGGGAGCAGGAGGCCAGATACTAGGTATCATCTGGGAGATGTAATTCTTCATGAGTCGGAGAGAGAAAAAGACCTGGGGGTTGACATCACGCCAGACCTGTCTCCTGCAGCCCATATCAAGAGGATAACATCAGCGGCATATGCCAGGCTGGCCAACATACGAACGACATTCAGAAACTTGTGTAAGGAATCATTCAGAATTTTGCATACCACATATGTCAGGCCAATCCTGGAGTATGCAGCCCCAGCATGGAGTCCATATCTAGTCAAGGATGAGACTAAACTGGAAAAGGTTCAAAGGTTTGCCTCCAGACTAGTACTCGAGCTGAGAGGTATGAGCTACGAGGAAAGGCTACGGGAATTAAACCTCACTTCGCTGGAAGACAGAAGAGTTAGGGGGGACATGATCACCACATACAAGATTCTCAAGGGAAATTGATAGGGTAGATAAAGACAGGCTATTTAAAACAAGGGGCACACGCACTAGGGGACACAGGTGGAAACTGAGTGCCCAAATGAGTCACAGAGATATTAGAAAGAACGTTTTTATTGTCAGAGTGGTTGACAAATGGAATGCATTAGAAAGTGATGTGTATGGCTGACTCCATACACAGTTTCAAGTGTAGATATGATAGAACCCAATAGGCTCAGGAACCTGTACACCTGTTGATTGACGGTTGAGAGGCGGGACTAAGGAGCCAGAGCTCAACCCCCGCAAGTACAATTAGGTGAGTACCAGTATTTTCACATCATTTCCTAACCCATTGTGACGTCCCTAGTTATTGTGTTGTTTCAAGTCATAGAGAGAATAGAAAACAAAAAAAATCTACGTTTCCCGGGTTGAACAAAATAGTTTTCACTGAGGCAGCAATGTACTGAGTGTCATCGTTATGCATCCAGTTCCCCTCCCTTTGTGAGCAGCCAAACAGGTTAGTCTGCGATCTTAATTACACCTACGCCTACCGTCTCTCTTGTGGGGAACTATGTACCTTAGTATCTTAAAGTCATTCAGATGTAGAATCCAATTTCTATGGTATGGATAATATTATTTTTATGAGGGGCGTTAGGTAGACAGGCTTGCGTGAAGAGCAAATAGTAAATTTCAGTTGGTATTGACACTGGAAGTTAACTTAAATTTTCCACACCTCTCTCTCTCTCTCTCTCTCTCTCTCTCTCTCTCTCTCTCTCTCTCTCTCTCTCTCTCTCTCTCTCTCTCTCTCTCTCTCTCTCTCTCTCTCTCTCTCTAACAAACACCCCAATTAACACAAACGACCACCACAGCAAACTCCCCCCCCCCCACAGCTTAAACAATCAAACAGCAAAGAAACAGACGATCACACAGTTCTGGAAGACAGAGAAACAACCATTGAAAACTTTTGTGATATCAACAGTTCGCTTTTATTTCTCCCAATAAACTGCTTTAGATAACGAGGCGTTACTCAGATGCGTTATTCGTCATTTCTACTAATTTGAAAAAGTGAAATATCTCTCCACCAATTCCATTAACTCCGCTCTTCTATCATCTCATTTAATATGTACTTCATTCATTTACATTGGTCGGTAGTGCGACGGTCTCGCTTTTCGCAGGGTTCGATCCCCGACTGTCCATGGGAGTTGGGTACCGTTCCTTCACCCCGTAATCTGGTTCCAGGTTTTCGTCCTCATACTCCTTATCATGATAATTACCAGGAGAGTGCTGACTGCTTGTATATAAATTTGGATCCTTCGTTGTATCTGAAATTCACTGGTCTGATCACTGTAATAATATGGACAAAATTGAACTATATTCAGGCGATGAGTCACAATAACGTGGCAGAAGTATGTTGCCAATGCACGCACTAGAAAATGAAGGGACGACGACGTTTCGGTCCGTCCTGGACCATTCTCAAGTCGATTGTCTCGACTTGAGAATGGTCTAGGACGGACCGAAACGTCGTCGTCCCTTCACCTTCTAGTGTGTGGTCTGGTCACTCTACTTCAGCCATGTTATTGTGACTCATCGCCGTCATACAAGAGGTTTTGCTTTAACTTAGATAAAGGTTTTCATACACATTTCCAGATGAACAAATGTAAACAAACCAGAGATATTATTTTCATTCTTCTTGTGGCACAGATGGGGGAGCCGGTCGGCCGAGCGGACAGCACACTGGACTTGTGATCCTGTGGTCCCGGGTTCGATCCCGGGCGCCGGCGAGAAACAATGGGCAGAGTTTCTTTCACCCTATGTCCCTGTTACCTATCAGTAAAATAGGTACCTGGGTGTTAGTCAGCTGTCACGAGCTGCTTCCTGGGGGTGGAGGCCTGGTCGAGGACCGGGCCGCGGGGACACTAAAGCCCCGAAATCATCTCAAGATAACCTCAAGAAGATAACCGGTAACCGTCCGGGGTCTCCTTGCATAAATTAGATGATTAGTGTTTACACAAGATAAGATCAGTGACCCTGAGTGGGTAATTAGGAGTAACAGTAGACCAGGTGTGGGAGAGTCCTTTCCTGCCTCAGGCAACGACGGTTCGATCCCAAATTGTCACGGCTCCTTTTTTTTATTTTTGTTTCTCTATTTGTTACTTTTATTTATGGGTGTGAATGTTAAACGCTGTGAAGTGCAAGACTCTTTTTGTGCTCTTATAAGGGATTTATAGGAGTTTTCCTCCTATAAATATTTCTCACCACTTTCAGAGTGATCATATAACCAAGAAAATTAACTTGAGCAAGAAACAGACCTAGTGCAAGAAGCCTCGATTCTGTTAATAGCCCTGTTGGGCCTTAGTGAGGTAGGTAGATACAGTGATCTATTCCTTACTTTTGTGGGTTATGTCATCCAGTGATCTTATGAGGAGAATCTCAATGATATCGATACCAATGCAAGGTTTGGTATCGATTAATTAATGGTCGCGAGTAGCATATGATATTTAGTACTCATCTATTTGTGCTTGCGGGGGTTGAGATTTGGCTCTTTGGTCCCGCCTCTCAACCGTCAATCAACTGGTGTACAGGTTCCTGAGCCTACTGGGTTCTATCATATCTACATTTGAAACTGTGAATGGAGTCAGCCTCCACCACATCACTGCCTAATGCATTCCACCTGTTAACTACTCTGAGACTGAAAAATTTCATTCTAACGTCTCTGTGGCTCATGTGGGTACTAAGTTTTCACCTGTGTCCCCTTGTTCGTGTTCCACCCGTGCTAAAGAGTTTGTCTTTGTCCACCTTGTCAATTCCCCTGAGAATTTTGTAGGTGGTTTTATGTCTCTTCTTACTCTTCTGTTTTCCAGGGTTGTGAGGTTTCCTTAGTCTTTCCTCGTAGCTCATTCCTCTCAGTTCCGGGACCAGTCTGGTGGCATACCTCTGAATCTTCTCTACTTTCGTCTGTGTGTGCTTTTGTGTGTGTGTGGTGTGTGTGTTCACCTAATTGTACTCACCTAATTGTGCTTGCGGGGGTTGAGCTCTGGCTCTTTGGTCCCGCCTCTCAACCGTCAATCAACAGGTGTACAGATTCCTGAGCCTATTGGGCTCTATCATATCTACACTTGAAACTATGTATAGAGTCAGCCTCCACCACATTACTTCCTAATGCATTCCATTTGTCAACCACTCTGACACTAAAAATGTTCTTTCTAATATCTCTGTGGCTCATTTGGACACTCAGTTTCCACCTGTGTCCCCTAGTGCGTGTTCCCCTTGTGTTAAATAGCCTGTCTTTATCAACCCTGTCGATTCCCTTGAGAATCTTGAATGTGGTGATCATGTCCCCCCTAACTCTTCTGTCTTCCAACGAAGTGAGGTTAAATTTCCGTAGTCTCTCCTCGTAGCTCATACCTCTCAGCTCGGGTACTAATCTGGTGGCAAACCTTTGAACCTTTTCCAGTTTAGTCTTATGCTTGACTAGGTATGAACTCCATGCTGGAGCCGCATACTCCAGGATTGGCCTGACATATGTGGTATATATTGTTCTGAAAGATTCCTTACACAAGTTTCTAAAGGCCGTTCTTATGTTAGCCAACCTGGCATATGCTGCTGAAGTTATCCTCTTGATATGAGCTTCAGGGGACAGGTCTGGCGTGATATCAACCCCCAGGTCTTTCTCTCTCTCTCTCTGACTCTTGAAGTATTTAATCTCCCAAATGATACCTTGTATCTGGTCTACTGCTTCCTACCCCTATCTTCAATACATTACATATGCTTGGGTTAAACTCTAACAGCCATTTGTTCGACCATCCCTGCAGCTTGTCGAGGTCTTCTTGAAGCCTCAAGCTGTCCTCCTCTGTCCTAATATTTCTCATAATTTTGGCGTCGTCAGCAAACATTGAGAGGAATGAGTCTATACCCTCTGGGAGATTATTTACGTATATCAGAAACAGGATAGGTCCAAGCACAGAGCCCTGTGGGACTCCACTGGTGACTTCACGCCATTCTGAGGTCTCACTCCTCACTGTTACTCTCTGCTTCCTATTGCTTAGGTACTCCTTTATCCACTGGAGCGCCCTACCAGTTACTCCTGCCTGTTTCTCCAGCTTATGCATCAACCTTTTATGGGGTACTGTGTCAAAGGCTTTCCGACAGTCCAAAAAAATGCAGTCCGCTTATCCTTCTCTTTCTTGCTTAATCTTTGTCACCTGATCGTAGAATTCTATCAAGCCTTTAAGGCAAGATTTACCCTCCCTGAACCCATGTTGATGGGTTCACGAAGTCTCTTCTCTCCAGATGTGTTACTAGGTTTTTTCTCGCAATCTTCTCCATCACCTTGCATGGTATACAAGTTAAGGACACTGGCCTGTAGTTCAGTGCCTCTTGTCTGTCACCCTTTTTGTATATTGGTACTACATTAGCAGTCTTACATATTTCTGGTAGGTCTCCCGTTTCCAGTGACCTACTATACACTATGGAGAGTGGCAAGCAAAGTGCTCCTGCACACTCTTTCAATACCCATGGTGAGATTCCGTCCGGCCCAACAGCTTTTCTCACATCCAACTCCAATAGGTGCTTCTTGACCTCATCTCTTGTAATTTCGAACCTTTCCAAGGTCACCTGGTTTGCTGCCACCTCTCTTAGCGCTGTGACTTCTCCCTGTTCTATTGTAAAGACCTCCTGGAACCTTTTGTTGAGTTCTTCACACACCTCTTTGTCTTTCTCTGTGTACCTGTCCTCGCCCGCCCTAAGTTTCATCACCTGTTCCTTCACTGTTGTCTTCCTCCTGATGTGACTGTGTAGTAGCTTTGGTTTGGTCTTGGCTTTATTAGCTATATCATTTTCATACCTTTTCTCAGCTGCTCTTCTCACACTAACATACTCGTTCCTGGTTCTCTGGTATCTATCTACTTTCTGGTGTCCTGCTATTACGGAAGTTCCTCCACGTGTGTGTGTGTGTGTGTGTGTGTGTGTGTGTGTGTGTGTGTGTGTGTGTGTGTGTGTGTGTGTGTGTGTGTGTGTGTGTGTGTGTGGTGTGTGTGTGTGAGTGTGTGTGTGTGTGTGTGTGTAAAATTAACCTTCAGAAGAGGTGATTGTAGCCCAATGACTCGAGATACCAAACTTACCACATTCTTGTTAGTTAGGGAACAGCAAAAATTTCGTTTAGGCAATTTGAGTTATGTGGGTTTATGTGTAACTGTGTTTACATGTGCTCGTGTGAACGAATGCCTGTGTTAGTGTTTTTTAATTGCACTTCAATTAACAGTTTATAAACAACAATTATGGATGATTCACTTGTTTATGCAGATTATGTAGTTCAAGATCTGTAAAATGCCACATATATTACCACTCAAATAAGTGTCACCCAGCTGATTCATTCATACACACACACCAACTTACACATGGTAAACAAACACATGTGATTCAAACGTGATTTGTGTTTACGCAAGATAAGATGGTCGTCCACTGGGAATCATCATTTGCAGCAGTGATCTAGGTGTGGGAGCTTCCTCTGTGGCCCCAGGGAACATGAGTTCGAGCCCCTATGTATCATGGTCTAAGCTGCTTTTTAGTGATAAACTCAATAACATATTAATTTCGCATTTGTTTTCAGTGCATAACACGTGTATAATTTGAACACTTAGCGTTGAATGTAGTGTTTGTGTGGGTGTGCTTGTGTGTGTGTGTGTGTGTGTGTGTGTGTGTGTGTGTGTGTGTGTGTGTGTGTGTGTGTGTGTGTGTGTACTCACCTATATGTACTCACCTATATGTGCTTGCAGGATCGAGCATTGACTCTTGGATCCCGCCTTTCTAGCTATCGGTTGTTTACAGCAATGACTCCTGTCCCATTCCCTATCATACCTAGTTTTAAAAGTATGAATAGTATTTGCTTCCACAACCTGTTCCCCAAGTGCATTCCATTTTTCTACTACTCTCACGCTAAAAGAAAACTTCCTAACATCTCTGTGACTCATCTGAGTTTCCAGTTTCCACCCATGTCCCCTCGTTGTGTGTGTGTGTGTGTATTTTATATGTGTGTGTGTTCAGTGTACTCACCGTAGTTGTACTCACCTAGTTTCTTTTGTGCTTGCGGGGGTTGAGCTCTGGCTCTTTGGTCCCGCCTCTCAACTGTCAATCAACTGGTGTATAGATTCCTGAGCCTACTGGGCTCTATCATATCTACATTTGAAAACTGTGTATGGAGTCAGCCTCCACCACATCACTGCCTAATGCATTCCATCCGTTAACTACTCTGACACTGAAAAAGTTCCTTCTAACGTTCCTGTGGCTCATGTGGGTACTCAGTTTCCACCTGTGTCCCCCTTGTTCGCGTACCACCAGTGTTAAATAGTTTATCCTTGTTTACCCTGTCGATTCCTCTGAGGATTTTGTAGGTTGTGATCATGTCTCCCCTTACTCTTCTGTCTTCCAGTGTCGTGAGGTGCATTTCCCGCAGCCTTTCCTCGTAACTCATGCCTCTTAGTTCTGGGACTAGTCTAGTGGCATACCTTTGGACTTTTTCCAGCTTCGTCTTGTGCTTGACAAGGTACGGGCTCCATGCTGGGGGCGCATACTCCAGGATTGGTCTTACATATGTGGTGTACAAGGTTCTGAATGATTCCTTACACAGGTTCTGAACGCTGTTCTGATGTTAGCCAGCCTCGCATATGCCGCAGACGTTATTCTTTTTATGTGGGCTTCAGGAGACAGGTTTGGTGTGATATCAACTCCTAGATCTTTCTCTCTGTCCGTTTCATTAAGTATTCATCTCGTATTTTGTATCCTGTGTCTGGCCTCCTGTTTCTACTGCCTAGTTTCATTACTTTGCATTTACTCGGGTTGAACTTCAACAGCCATTTGTTGGACCATTCACTCAGTCTGTCTAGGTCATCTTGTAGCCTCCTACTATCGTCCTCAGTTTCAATCCTCCTCATAATTTTTGCATCATCAGCAAACATTGAGAGAAACGATTCTATACCCTCTGGGAGATCATTTACATATATCAGAAACAGTATAGGTCCAAGGACTGACCCCTGCGGGACTCCACTTGTAACGTCTCGCCAATCTGAGACCTCACCCCTCACAGTGACTCGTTGTCTCCTGTTGCTTAGGTACTCCTTTATCCAATGGAGTACCTTCCCTTTCACTCCAGCCTGCATCTCCAGCTTTTTCACTAGCCTCTTGTGTGGTACTGTATCAAAGGCTTTCTGACAATCCAAAAATATGCAGTCTGCCCACCCTTCTCTTTCTTGCCTGATTTTTGTTGCCTGGTCGTAGAATTCAAGTAACCCTGTGAGGCAGGACTTGCCATCCCTGAACCCATGTTGATGCTGTGTTACAAAGTTCTTTCGCTCCAGATGTTCCACTAGCTTTCTTCGCACAATCTTCTCCATCAGCTTGCATGGTATGCAGGTTAGGGACACTGGCCTGTAGTTCAGTGCCTCCTGTCTATCCCTTTCTTGTATATCGGGACTACATTTGCTGCTTTCCAAATTTCTGGCAGTTCCCCTGTTGCCAGTGATTTGTTATACACTATGGAGAGTGGCAGGCACAGTTCTTCTGCTCCTTCCTTTAGTATCCAAGGGGAGATTCCATCTGGGCCTATAGCCTTTGTCACATCCAACTCTAGTAAACACTTCCTTACTTCCCCGCTGGTAATCTCAAACTTCTCCAGTGGTTCCTGGTTAACTATTCCCTCTCTTATCTCAGGAATTTCTCCTTGCTCTAAGGTGAAGACCTCCTGGAATTTCTTATTCAGTTCCTCACACATTACCTTGTCATTTGTAGTGAATCCTTCTGCCCCTATCCTTAATTTCATAACCTGTTCCTTTACTGTTGTTTTTCTTCTGATGTGGCTATGCAGCAATTTAGGCTGCGTCTTTGCCTTGCTTGCGATGTCATTTTCGTATTGTTATTCCTTCTCCATGCCTCTGCTTTAGCCTCATCCTGATGGGTTCTCATATTCATTTCCTTTTGGGCTGGCAAACTTGTTTCTGCGTATCGTGATGTAGTCCATCATATCTTGGGCCGTCTTTTCCCTGAGTGTACTATGCTATATTTGTTAGGAATTTTCTTATCCTCCATAGTTTCCCTTTCGGTATGCTCCAATTGGTTTCGGCCCTCGAGTTCAATAACCCTTCTTCAATCAGGTACTCCAAACACCAATACACTGTGGTCGCTACTGGGGCCTCAAAACCGATTTCTCTTATGTCAGAGTTGTTCAGGGTTAGGTCGAGTCTTCCCAGCACTCTTTGTCATATAACGCTTTGAAACTACTGACGGTCTTGGCCTCCACCACCTTCTCCCCTAACTTGTTCCAACCGTCTACCACTCTGCGAAAGTGAATTTTCTTATATTTCTTCGGCATCTGTGTTTAGCTAGTTTATATCTATGACCTCTTGTTCTTAACGTTCCAGGTCTCAAGAAATCTTCCCTATCGATTTTATCAATTCCTGTTACTATTTTGTATGTAGTGATCATATCACCTCTTTTTCTTCTGTCTTCTAGTTTTGGCATGTTTAATGCCTCTAACCTCTCCTCGTAGCTCTTGCCCTTCAGTTCTGGGAGCCACTTAGTAGCATGTCTTTGCACCTTTTCCAGTTTGTTGATGTGCTTCTTAAGATATGGGCACCACACAACTGCTGCATATTCTAGCTTTGGCCTAACAAAAGTCGTGAACAATTTCTTTAGTATATCGCCATCCATGTATTTATTAAAAGCAATTCTGAAGTTAGAAAGCGTGGCATAGGCTCCTCGCACAATATTCTTTATGTGGTCCTTTAGGTGATAGTTTTCTATCTAGAACCACCCCTAGATCTCTTTCTTTATCAGAATTCTTTAAAGATTTCTCACATAATATATAGGTTGTGTGGGGTCTATGTTCTCCTATTCCACATTCCATAACATGGCATTTATTAACATTAAATTCCATTTGCCAAGTGGCGCTCCATGTACTTATTTTGTCCAGGTCATCTTGAAGGGCATGACAATCATCTAAGTTTCTTATCCTTCCTATTATCTTAGCATCATCAGCAAACATGTTCATATAATTCTGTATACCAACTGGTAGATCATTTATGTAGACAATAAACATCACTGGTGCAAGAACTGAACCCTGTGGTACTCCACTTGTGACTTTTCTCCAGTCCGATACATTGCCTCTGATCACAGCCCTCATTTTTCTATCAGTCAGAAAATTTTTCATCTATGTTAGAAGCGTACCTGTCACTCCTCCAATATTTTCCAGTTTCCAGAACAACCTCTTATGTGGAACTCGGTCGAAAGCCTTTTTTAGGTCCTGATAGATGCAGTCAACCCAACCATCTCTTTCCTGTAATATCTCTGTTGCTCGATCATAGAAACTGAGTAAATTCGATACACAGGATCTTCCAGATCGAAAACCATACTGTCTGTCTGATATTATATCATTTCTCTCCAGGTGTTCTACCCATTTAGTTTTAATTATTTTTTCCAATATTTTGACTATTACACTTGTCAATGATACCGGTCTATAATTAAGGGGGTCTTCCCTGATTCCACTTTTGTAGATTGGCACTATGTTAGCCTTTTTCCACACATCAGCTACAACTCCTGTATACAGGGATGCCTGAAAAATCAGTTGAAGAGGAATGCTGAGCTCAGGTGCACATTCTCTCAGAACCCATGGTGAAACTCCATCTGGACCAACTGCTTTGTTCTTATTTAGCTCTTTGAGCATTTTTTCCACTTCGTCTCTAGACACCTCTATGTGCTCTATGTTGTTCTCTGGAATTCTTATTGTATCTGGTTCCCTGAAGATTTCATTTTGTACAAACACACTTTGGAACTTTTCGTTTAATGTTTCACACATTTCCTTTTCATTTTCCGTGAATCTATTTCCCATATTCAACCTCTGAATATTATCCTTTACCTGCAATTTGTTGTTTATGAATTTATAGAACAGACCTGGTTCTGTTTTACATTTGTCTGCAATCTCTTTTTCAAAATTTCTTTCTGCCTCTCTCCTCACTGCCGTGTAGTTGTTTCTCGCATCTTTGTATCGCTGGAATGTTTGGGGGTTCGGCCTCTTCCTGTATTGATTCCATTTTTGTGTCTTTTGGTCTCTGGCCCTCTCGCACTTTCTGTTGAACCAATCCTGTTTCCTAGTTCTGCTTCTCTGTTTTGGTATAAATTTTTTTGTGCCTTTATCATATATTTCACAAAACCTGACATACATCTCATTCACTTCCTTGCCTAGCAACAAGTCTGTCCAATTATACTCACTAAAAAAATTTCTAAGGTTGCCATAATGTCCTCTCCTAAAGTCAGGTTTTTCATTTGCATCGACCGTCATATTTTCTTCCAGATTATAACGCATTGCGTTATAATCTGTGTGTGTGTGTGTGTGTGTGTGTGTGTGTGTGTGTGTGTGTGTGTGTGTGTGTGTGTGTGTGTGTGTGTACTCACCTAGTTGTACTCACCTAGTTGTGTCTGCAGGATCGAGCATTGACTCTTGGATCCCGCCTTTCGAGCATCGGTTGTTTACAGCAATGACTCCTGTCCCATTTCCCTATCATACCTGGTTTTAAAATTATGAATAGTATTTGCTTCCACAACCTGTTCCTGAAGTGCATTCCATTTCCCACTACTCTCACGCTAAAAGAAAACTTCCTAACATCTCTGTGACTCATCTGAGTTTCAAGCTTCCATCCATGTTCACTCGTTCTGTTACTATTCCGTGTGAACATTTCGTCTATGTCCACTCTGTCAATCCCTCTGAGTATCTCATACGTTCCTATCATGTCCCCCCTCTCCCTTCTTCTTTCTAGTGTCGTAAGGCACAGTTCCCTCAGGCGCTCCTCATACCCCATCCCTCGTAGCTCTGGGACGAGTCTCGTTGCAAACCTCTGAACCTTTTCCAGTTTCATTATATGCTTCTTCAGATGGGGACTCCATGATGAGGCGGCATACTCTAAGACTGGCCTTACGTAGGCAGTGTAAAGCGCCCTAAATGCCTCCTTACTTAGGTTTCTGAATGATGTTCTAACTTTTGCCAGTGTAGAGTACGCTGCTGTCGTTATCCTATTAATATGTGCCTCAGGAGATAGATTAGGTGTTACGTCCACCCCCAGGTCTATTTCACGCGTCGATACAGGTAGGCTGTTCCCCTTCATTGTGTACTGTCCCTTTGGTCTCCTATCTCCTAGTCCCATTTCCATAACTTTACATTTGCTCGTGTTGAATTCTAGTATCCATTTCTCTGACCATCTCTGCAATCTGTTCAGGTCCTCTTGGAGAATCCTGCAATCCACATCTGTCACAACTCTTCTCATCAACTTTGCGTCATCCGCAAACATCGACATGTAGATCATAGAATTCCAGAAGGTTTGTTAGGCACGATTTCCCTGTCCAGAACCCATGTTGATGTTTGTTCACAAACCTAATGTTCTCCAGGTGTGCAACCAGTCGTAGTCTAATTATTCTTTCCAGTATTTTACAGGGGATGCTTGTCAGTGATACAGGTCTATAGTTAAGTGCCTCCTCCCTATCACCTTTCTTGAAGATCGGCACGACATTTGCCTTCTTCTAGCAACTGGGCAATTCTCCTGACATAAGTGACTCATTAAAGATCATTGCCAGAGGCACGCTGAGGGCCTGTGCTGCTTCTTTTAGTATCCACGGTGATACTTTGTCTGGTCCAACTGCTTTAGTTGCATCTAGAGTTGTCAACTGTTTCATTACCTCCTCTGCTGTCACCTCTATATCTGATAGTCTTTCATCTAGGGTAACCCCTTCCAACAATGGGAGCTGCTCAGGCTCGGTAGTGAACACTCCATGGAAACTGGCATTCAGTGCCTCGCAGATTTCCTTGTCACTTTCAGTATATGCCCCCTCTGTCTTCCTTAGTCTTGTCACTTGGTCGTTCACCGACATTTTTCTTCTTATATGACTGTGTAGTAACTTAGGTTGTTTTTTCGCTTTGATTGCAATATCGTTCTCATAGTCCCTTTCCGATGTTCGTCTTATGTTAATGTAATCGTTCCTAGCTCTGTTGTATCTGCTTCTGTTGTCCTCTGTTCTTTGTCTTCTGTACTTCCTCCACTCCCGCCTGCTGGCCATTTTTGCTTCCTGACACTGTCTATTAAACCATGGGTTATTATATTCCTTCTTATTTTTTCCCTTTACCGTTGGTATAAATCTCTCTTCGGCCTCCTGGCATTTCTGTATGACTAGGTCCATCATATCTTGGACTGTTTTTCCTCTAATTTCTTCCTCCCACTGCACTTCACCCAGATAGTCCCTTATCCTCTTATAGTCCCCTTTCCTGTAGTCAGCTCTCCTTTCCCAGATCTCTTGTCCCATGGTCATAAGTTTGACTAATTTTGCTCCCCACGTTTCGTCCCCTCCATGGGGATTTCTTGATTCCCAATTTATCTCTCCATGATTTAGGTCCCCCATGATCAGCAGCTTCGCTCTCATTCTGTGGGCTAGTGTTGCTGCCTTCTGCAGTTCATCTATACATGCTTTGTTGTTGTCATCATACTCCTGCCTGGGTCTTCTACTGTTTGGTGGGGGATTGTAGATTACCAAGATCACAATCTTCCACCCATCTACTGTCAGAGTTCCATGTATGAAGCTTGTGCACTCATTGGTAACTCGATTTCCCAGGTCTTCAAACTTCCATTTCCGCTTTATTAGGAGTGCTACTCCCCCTCCCTGTCTCTGTGTCCTCTCTTTTCGTATCACCTTGTACCCTTCAGGAAAGATTGCATCTGAGATCATGTCATTAATTTTAGTTTCCACAATTGCAACTATGTCAGGATCTGCTTCACTCACTCTTTCTTTTATCTCTTCTGCTTTATTAGATACCCCATCAGCATTGGTGTACCAAACCTTGAGATTCTTCATGGAAACTCTTGTTACCAGAGTTCTCCATTTCTCTGGGGGTCTGGGGGGATCTGGGAGGTGTCTGGGGGGTGACTGGGGGCAGGGGGGATCTGGGGGGTGTCTGGGGGATGACTGGGGGCGGGGAGGATCCGGGGGATGTCCGGGGGGATCCGGGGTGTCTGGGGGGGTCCGGGGGGTGTATGGGGGGTGAAAGAGTTCAGGAGGGGTGCTTGGGGGGCTACTGGGGGCTGGGCTTCTAGGAAGGTAGGTAGGAGGGTCTGGGGTAGGGCCTGGGTAGGTAGGTCTGGAGTAGGAAGGGCATACTGGGTCTGAAGATTAGGGAGGGCATAGAGGGGTTGGGAGATAGCGTAAGGTTGGGAGTCAGATAGAGGTTGAGAGGTTGGGAGGGGGAAGGTTACAGGGGGTGGGGGGAACCTCCAACCCCCCTCGCAAGGGTGGGGGGTCACATGGAAGGAGAGGGGATGAGGAGGGGTGAGGGCTGGGTAGGCTTTGGGTGTTGAGGGGATGAGGGCTGGGTGGGTTCTTGGGTTGAGGGGATGAGGGCTGGATGGGTTTTGGGGGTTGAGGGGATAAGGGCTGGGTGGGTTTTGGGGGTTGAGGGGATGAGGGCTGGACGGGTTTTGGGGGTCGAGGGTGATGAGGGGGTCCTTGGAATGTGGGATGAATTTGACTGCAGTGGGGTCAGAGGGGTCAAGGGATGTGTTGGGGAGATAAGCAGGGGCGGCTGATTTGGGGAAGGGGTGACTGAGAAGCAAGTGTGAGCTGGTTAGCATGGGGTGGATTAGCACTGGGGTGTGTAGCTACTCTCAAATGGGAAGAGTTGTATTGTTGTTTGCTTGCTCTGTGGGCAATCTGTTCCTCCTTCGTCATGAATTTGTCAATATATACGTTGTAGTAATTTTCGCTACCTCTGAGTAAGTGTTTGTGATGCAGTATGTAATCCACTGCCTCTTCGTTAGTGAACTGTACCAGGACAGGTCGTTTCCTGTTACAGTTGTATGGTCCAATGCGTCGTTGAACTTGCACCTCATTCCCTACCATCTGGGCTCTTATGTCTCTCAAGATCCCCTGTAGCTCCAAATCCTCAATCTCCATTCTTTCCTGCCTCGATGGTGCCCTGGCTTCAAGTAATCCATGGATTATGATTGTCCTCTTTCTCAGTTCAGGGTCATGCTGGTGGCCCTCTCCCTGGCTGACCCCCACCCCTCCTCCACCTACTACTACTCCTCCTTCCCCTGCCAAGCTTCCCTTATTCCTGCCAAATTCATTAGTAAGCCTAGATATTTCTCCTTGCCATTCTACCCTGCTCTTCGTGATTTCCTCTTGAATATAATCCATAAACTCTTGTTTGAGTCTTTGAACCTCGCCCTGTATCTTATTAAAGACTTCACTTTTAATCCCCTGGATTAGATCATCTATCCAAACATCCCTCTTCTCTACAAATTTTTTTTTTTTTTTTTTTTTTTTTTTTGAGATATATACAAGAGTTGTTACATTCTTGTACAGCCACTAGTATGCGTAGCGTTTCGGGCAGGTCCCTGGAATACGATCCCCCGCCGCGAAGAATCGTTTTTTCATCCAAGTACACATTTTACTGTTGCGTTAAACAGAGGCTACAGTTAAGGAATTGCGCCCAGTAAATCCTCCCCGGCCAGGATACGAACCCATCTGACATAGCGCTCGCGGAACGCCAGGCGAGTGTCTTACCACTACACCACGGAGACTGTTTAATCTCCCAATCATCTTCTCCACAAACCTATCTTCTTCCTCAATCATAATACTGTTGGACCTAGACACCCTTCCTGACCTGGTCATTGCTATAATGCAACCTTACCCACAGGGGTTCCAAGTATCTTACCGTCCTGCTAACATAATAGGTGAGTGAATCTCCAATCGTTGTCCCACGTGGTGGTAGAAGGGTTGCTGCCGGAGGTGAGGTCACACGGTCAGAGGCCGGTGAGGTCTGCTTCCACACTGTACTGCCACAGTACTTCCTCAACTATTTTGAATTACGCTATTTAAACTGTTTTTCTTCACTACCTTATGGCTCTGGTCAAAACCCAAGGTTTTTTCATTCACTTGTACACACTTTTTCACTTCGAAGTTGCCTGATTACCCCTCCCACTCCACTAGTGAACCAGGAGCTCCCAACCCCACGTCCACCCAACACGATGGTCACAAGACATGTGGACATGTGTGTGTGTGTGTGTGTGTGTGTTTGCCAGTAATAGTTAATCTTCAGAAGGTGAGACTGTATCCAAGTGACTTGCTAAATAATCCTTTTCTCAAGATTCAGAAACATTTATTTCCCATTCTACTGACAATTACATATTTGTTCAACCACACATAATACGAGAGATGACGTGATCATGTGTATTTTCAAAGTCATTAAAGATACATTTTTATTCAAAAACATCATATGTGTGGACTCCACCTGAGAGATTAGAAGAGGCAATTTCGTTGAGAAGGAAGAGTTTGCTTGTGTGGTCCCAAGAGTTATGTCCTGAAGTGTTGAGCAAGAGAAGTGAACTATCAAGGGAAAAGTGCCAAGCAATTACCGCTATATAGCACAGGGAAGGGATCAGGATAAGGATTTGGGATGAGACGGGGGGAAGGAATGGTGCCCAACCACATGGATGGTCGGGGATTGAAACCCGACCTGCATGAAGCGAGCCTGATGTACACAAGAGCCTGATATAAAGAGGAGCCTGAAGCTTGTTTTTCCCCGAGCAGCAACAAGGAACCCGAAGAAATAAGACCATGACTTTCCTGTAGGGCAGTTGGCTACGTCGTTGGCTGATGACCAAGGATCGCGGGTTCAATCCCCCAGGGTTGGACAGAGGCGATTGGGCTACCTTTTCCTCCCACCTGATGTGTCTGATCACCCTGCAGTGAATGCGTTTTCGGGAGATAGACACATGTTTTGGGCAGCATCTTGAAGGTTAGTAGTTGGTCTAAGGTGACTTTGATAAGACTCAGGACTGACTGGGCCACACAAGAGGGGCCTGAGAGAGAGAGAGAGAGAGAGAGAGAGAGAGAGAGAGAGAGAGAGAGAGAGAGAGAGAGAGAGAGAGAGAGAGAGAGAGAGAGAGAGAGAGAGAGAGAGAGAGAGAGAGAGGACTTAGATAAACACTCATTACCTTCATGTGTCAGAGGGAAGCAAGAAATACACTTTCATTGTGTCGTTAGCGAAGAGGGGAATAAAGGAGGAATGGAGGTAGTGGAGATTGACTCCATCTCTGGATCCACACTTAAGTACGAAAGAGCTCCAGTGGCTAGCAGTGAACTATGTCAGCCCAAGAGCTGAAACTCAACCCCTCGGACACGTCTAGGTAACAGTAAGATGAGAAACAATGTTCACACAGAACGCGAAAGCGATGGGAAAAAATATCTCATCTCTAACGTTCCCGAACTCTGGAGAAAAAATAATATTATCAATAAATATTGTATAAGGAATTACATCAAAGACCTTCGTGAGAGGTTTTGTTGTCATGCAGCTTTGTTCTGGCAACCCCACGAGTCTCAGCTGGGAGACTACACAGGGGAAGAGCTCACTGAGGCTCTTGAAATAGCTTTGTGGTGATGGAAAGCCTATGAACACATCCCCAAGGGCCGTGAGGAGGATTCGAACCTACGTCCGAGAGGATCCCAGACGCTGCCTTAATCGAAGCCTCTCATAATACAGCGTCTGTTATTCTATCTTTTTCCGAGTAAATGGTCGTCTGTGTGTCCATTGTGTCCCCAGTGAGACCGAATTATTTCCCTTAGGTTTCCTTTCTTGCTGTACGTGATTCTATACATCCAGTTTGTGCAATTGAAAGTGATTTTATACGCTGTTATGACCCCCACATACACCAGGTATGGCTGGTGTATGATGTGATCATACTTTAGTATAGGATAGGCAGTGTAGCCTAGATAAATCTACAAGGGCCGTGACGAGGATTCGAACTTACGTCCGAGAGCATCCCAGACGCTGCCTTAATCGACTGAGCTACGACATTAATCGACTGTGTAGCCTAGCCAAGTGTCTTAAAGATACGATTATATGTAACACGCTGCTTACTGCGATCTTAAGCTGTCATAAGATCAGTAAAAATGCTAATTGTGATCCCAAAACCCAATCTCCTTTACTCCTTGCCTGAACCCCCTTTATTAGAACCCTTTACCCCAACCGCATAACACAGTCTCTTCCTCATCAGCATAACTCATGTTACCTGTGCCTCACTGCGCCTCATAACACTGCCAGGTGAGACAATACTTCACTCTGTAAGATTACGTTTTCCTTCTCCACCAAGAACCTATAATACTCTGTTCTAAAATTAATCATGCTTCCCCCGTCCCGCCAAAAAAAACTTGTTTTTGCATGTATTTGGAGGAGGGTTCAATGCTGTGGCTGCATTAATTGGAGCGGGTCTCACATACGTTATATTCCTAATATGTAGAACCATCTTGATCTACCAGGCTGTTGACTTGTACTAGAGACATTATGGCCCGAGTAATGACTATTGTGGAACTCCACTCGTTACCTCTCTGCACTCAAATAGTTCGGCTCTAATTGTGATAATTTGCTTCCTTCCTCAGAGGTACTTCCTCCCTCCCTCCAGCACTCCTCTAGGTGCTCCAGCCTGATTCTTAAGGTAGAATAGTAGGGCTGGCATCTGTGGGACTGTATCAAATACTTCCTGGCAGTCAGGTAATATGCAGTCTACCCATCTTCCTCTGTCTTCTTCTTCTTCGATCTCTGTTATCTAATTATAGAACTCTAATAAGTTTTTTCGATGGTTATATACGCGTTGGTGTTGAAGGAGTAGTTTTGCTATTGTTAGACCATCTCAGATCAATCTCAGCATCAGATCAATGCTCAGCATCAGATCAATGCTCAGCACCTGATCATTGCTCAGCATCTTGATATGCTCAGCATCTTGATATGCTCAGCATCTTGAGATGCTCAGCATATCAGCATCAGATCAATCTCAGATGTAACATGGTGGTAGAGGCTTCTGACTGATATTGGTTTATCGTTCAGCGGTTCCTAGCGTCCAACAGCCTAAAAGGTTCTCCTTTTTTGGTCCAGTGTACGGTTCAGTACTGTAGTGATGGGACTCCATGTTGCGTCTGTTGATTCCTTTAGTTACCAAGGCGATATCTTTGTCTGGTTGAATTGCTTTTGTCACATCCAGGTGCTGTGGTTGTTTCCTTATTACTTCTAGTGTCAAAGCTATTGTGTGTGTGTGTTTACTATTTGTGTCTGCAGAATCGAGTCAGTAGCTCTTGGACCCCGCCTTTCTAATTATCGGTTGTCTAGTGTACTGACTCCCTACCTTCTTTTTCTCCATCATATCTTCTACATGCATTATTTCTCTCTCTCTCTCTCTCTCTCTCTCTCTTTCTCTCCACACACACACACACACACACACACACACACACACACACACACACACACACACACACACACACACACCACACACACACACACACACACACACACACACACACACACACACACACACACACACACACACACACACACACACCACACACACACACACACACACACACACACAGTCTTGGGTCAGCTTTGATCGTGAGCAGACGTGTAGGGTCAGCGGTCCGCCATAACCGAGGGAACAATAGGGTTCAAGGGAGCGGGTGTACTGTGCAGTGAGAATCGGGACAGTGTAAATTGAACAGTGGCATTGTTATGCAACACATTGATCACATCTAGTGGTGAATTATCTTAGTGAATTTTGAGAAGATAGCTAGTGAATATCGACTTCTTGAAGAAGCAGCAGTCGCATCAGCCGGGATACAAGTGGAGACCTGAAGACCTCACAGGATTACCGACGACACGCCGTGTATTCACCTAGGGTGCTTGTGGGGGGCTGGCTGGTAAGTGTCTCTCATAAGTCTCCAACAGTGTACAAGGTTTATATAATATCATATCATATAGACACTATTGCATTCCATTCAATAATACAATCGTAATAATACAATCGTGGTAGACAGGTAACAGGGACAGCAACTGTGAGCTCACTGGGAACCCAGATAAGCCGCTAATCCTCCCCCACCCGCCGTAATCTGAAGACTACACCTCACCCTTCTCTTAACCCACCATCTCACTATCCCCCCACACTCCCCCCCCCCCCACCACCACCCCCACTCTCCCAAAACACTCCCCCCCTCCACCACACCCACTCACACTAGGCCTATTCTTGCTCTCTCTCTTGCTCTCTCTCCCTTGACAAGGGCAACATGGCAGGTGGACGCAACAGGGACACAGGGAACAGCCAAATTGATCAAACGAGGGACATGTTAACCCAAGTTCTGGAGGGATTCAGGAAGGAGATGCAGGAAATGAGGATTACAATTAACAACCTGCAAAGTGAGCTGACATCAGCAAGGGAGGAGATCAAATCCCTCACAAAAAAAATAAAAAGACCGAGCATCAGATTATCATCCAAAGGGAAGGTGTGAATGTTACATTGGAAGGAAATGCCTCTGTACCTGAAACATTTGCAGACATACTGAAAAAGAGCTCAGAAGCAATGGACACAGTGAGGGAGGTAGCGATGCAAGCAGCCACCTCACAGGAAGCAGCAAGATGCACCACTCAGCTGCTGGAGAGAAAAAGATCAGTGATAGTTGTAGGCATAAAAGAACAGGAAGGATCCAACAGGCAAGAATGGAATAGCAAGGATAGAGAGGCAGTACAGGGGCTACTGAAGGGGTTACAGATGGAAGGGGCTGAACGAAACATTGAGAAGGTTTTCAGGTTGGGCTGGTACAACAAGGACAGAAACCGACTTGTAAAGGTGGTGTTTACAAACGAAACCACGAAGGAGGATATTCTCGAAAGGAAGAGTCGACTGCAGCATGTGGAGGGATACAAGAAAGTATTCCTGCAGAGGGACAGGACGAAGGAGGAGAGAGCCAGGGCAGCAGAGGTAAGGAGGAAGCGCAGGGAGGGAGAAGCAAACCAGGAAATCACAGCCCCTAACACAACAGTCCTAGAGACAAGAGGCGAACCCAAAACCAGCATCCCAGCAACACCAGAGGGGAGGGCAACCCCACCACCCCCCTCTGCATAGAAACCATCCCTTCCCCTCACCCTACCTGCCCCCACCCAACCCTCCCTCCCCCCCCCCCCCCCATTCTTACCCTGTCATCCCTTCCCCATTCCCATCATGTCCCCCCTCCCACCTTTCCCCCCCTGTCCCCCCTCCCCCTTCACCCCATACCCTCCCTATCCCTCCTCCCCCCTCACCCCGTATCCTCCATGTGCCCCCTATCTCCTTAACCCACACCCTACCTGTCCCCCCTTCCATGAAAGCCCCAACCCTCACCCCAAACTCCCCTGAAACCCTGCAAACCACCTCACAGATCATCTCACCCACTGAAAAGCTTCCCACACCAGCAGAATGCTCGCCAAGAAAGGGACAAGAAAATGAACTGAAGAAAGTGAGCTTCAAGGCAATGTACATGCACTAACATAGATGGAATTACTAATAAAACAAGTGAACTCGGAGAATGGGCACTAGAAGAAAACCCAGACATAATAGCACTCACAGAAACAAAGCTAACAAACACCATAACAAACGCAGTGTTTCCACAGGGCTACTATGTAGTGAGGAAAAAGAGAGAAGGGAGAGGAGGAGGTGGTGTAGCTTTGCTACTAAGAGAAGGTTGGAGTTTCGAAGAGATGGTAATTCAGAACTGTGAAGGTTTCAGTGACTACATATCAGGCACCATAGCAACTGGAGGACAGAAAATTATAGTAGTAGTCATATATAACCCCCCACCGAATGTCAGAAGACCCAGACAGGAATATGATAGAAACAACTTGGCCACCATCAATATAATAGAGAGAGCAGCTTCTGTGGCTAGCAGGAACGGATCCAGGCTACTAATCATGGGAGACTTCAACCATGGAAAGATAGATTGGGGGAACAGAGACCCACATGGAGGCTCAGATACATGGAGAGCTAAGCTGCTGGATGTGGCAACAAGAAACTTTCTAAGTCAACACGTCAAGGGACCGACAAGAACGAGAGGAGGGGATGAACCAGCCTTGCTTGATCTGATATTTACCCTAAATGAGTCGGATATAAGGGAAGTTAAGTTGGAAGCCCCCTTGGGAATGAGTGATCATAGTGTATTGAGCTTTGAGTACCTGGTTGAGCTAGGAATTATCACCCCCAAAAAAGAACTGGGAAACAAAGGGCTGGCGTACCGAAAGGGAAACTACGAGGAGATGAATAAATTCCTATGGGATATACATTGGGACACAGAACTCGGAACCAAGTCTGTACAAGACATGATGGACTATGTCACCCAAAAATGTCAGGAGGCTGTAAGCAGGTTTGTCCCAGCCCAACAGGAAAAAACAGAGAAGCAAAGGAAGAATCCGTGGTTTAATAGGGAATGTATGAAAGCAAAGGAGCTGAACAAAAGGGCATGGAGGAACTTCCGTAATAACAGAACACCAGAAAGTAGAGAGAGATACCAGAGAACCAGGAACGAGTATGTTAGTGTGAGAAGAGCAGCTGAGAAAAGGTATGAAAATGATATAGCTAATAAAGCCAAGACCGAACCAAAGCTACTACACAGTCACATCAGGAGGAAGACAACAGTGAAGGAACAGGTGATGAAACTTAGGGTGGGCGAGGACAGGTACACAGAGAATGACAAAGAGGTGTGTGAAGAACTCAACAAAAGGTTCCAGGAGGTCTTTACAATAGAACAGGGAGAAGTCACGGTGCTAGGAGAGGTGGCAGCAAACCAGGTGACCTTGGAAAGGTTCGAAATTACAAGAGATGAGGTCAAGAAGCACCTATTGGAGCTGGATGTGAGAAAAGCTGTTGGGCCGGATGGAATCTCACCATGGGTATTGAAAGAGTGTGCAGGAGCACTTAGCTTGCCACTCTCCATAGTGTATAGTAGGTCACTGGAAACGGGAGACCTACCAGAAGTATGGAAGACTGCTAATGTAGTACCAATATTTAAAAAGGGTGACAGACAAGAGGCACTGAACTACAGGCCAGTGTCCTTAACTTGTATACCATGCAAGGTGATGGAGAAGATTGTGAGAAAAAACCTAGTAACACATCTGGAGAGAAGAGACTTCGTGACAACCCATCAACATGGGTTCAGGGAGGGTAAATCTTGCCTTACAGGCTTGATAGAATTCTATGATCAGGTGACAAAGATTAAGCAAGAAAGAGAAGGATGGGCGGACTGCATTTTTTTGGACTGTCGGAAAGCCTTTGACACAGTACCCCATAAAAGGTTGATGCATAAGCTGGAGAAACAGGCAGGAGTAACTGGTAGGGCGCTCCAGTGGATAAGGGAGTACCTAAGCAATAGGAAGCAGAGAGTTATAGTGAGGGGTGAGACCTCAGAATGGCGGGAAGTCACCAGTGGAGTCCCACAGGGCTCTGTGCTTGGACCTATCCTGTTTCTGATATACGTAAATGATCTCCCAGAGGGTATAGACTCATTCCTCTCAATGTTTGCTGACGACGCCAAAATTATGAGAAGGATTAAGACAGAGGAGGACAGCTTGAGGCTTCAAGAAGACCTGGACAAGCTGCAGGAATGGTCGAACAAATGGATGTTAGAGTTTAACCCAAGCAAATGTAATGTAATGAAGATAGGAGTAGGAAGCAGGAGACCAGATACAAGGTATCACTTGGGAGATGAAATACTTCAAGAGTCAGAGAGAGAGAAAGACCTGGGGGTTGATATCACGCCAGACCTGTCCCCTGAAGCTCATATCAAGAGGATAACATCAGCAGCATATGCCAGGTTGGCTAACATAAGAACGGCCTTTAGAAACTTGTGTAAGGAATCTTTCAGAACATTATATACCACATATGTCAGACCAATCCTGGAGTATGCGGCTCCAGCATGGAGTCCATATCTAGTCAAGCATAAGACTAAACTGGAAAAGGTTCAAAGGTTTGCCACCAGACTAGTACCCGAGCTGAGAGGTATGAGCTACGAGGAGAGACTACGGGAATTGAACCTCACTTCGTTGGAAGACAGAAGAGTTAGGGGGGACATGATCACCACATTCAAGATTCTCAAGGGAATCGACAGGGTTGATAAAGATAGGCTATTTAACACAAGGGGCACACGCACTAGGGGACACTGGTGGAAACTGAGTGCCCAAATGAGCCACAGAGATATTAGAAAGAACTTTTTTAGTGTCAGAGTGGTTGACAAATGGAATGCATTAGGAAGCAATGTGGTGGAGGCTGACTCCATACACAGTTTCAAGTGTAGATATGATAGAGCCCAATAGGCTCAGGAACCTGTACACCTGTTGATTGACGGTTGAGAGGCGGGACCAAAGAGCCAGAGCTCAACCCCCGCAAGCACAACTAGGTGAGTACAACTAGGTGAGTACACACACACATACATTGGTATACAGAATTATATGAACATGTTTGCTGATGATGCTAAGATAATAGGAAGGATAAGAAACTTAGATGATTGTCATGCCCTTCAAGAAGACCTGGACAAAATAAGTACATGGAGCGCCACTTGGCAAATGGAATTTAATGTTAATAAATGCCATGTTATGGAATGTGGAATAGGAGAACATAGACCCCACACAACCTATATATTATGTGAGAAATCTTTAAAGAATTCTGATAAAGAAAGAGATCTAGGGGTGGTTCTTGATAGGAAACCTGAGGACCACATAAAGAATATTGTGCGAGGAGCCTATGCCACGCTTTCTAACTTCAGAATTGCTTTTAAATACATGGATGGCGATATACTAAAGAAATTGTTCACGACTTTTGTTAGGCCAAAGCTAGAATATGCAGCAGTTGTGTGGTGCCCATATCTTAAGAAACACATCAACAAACGGGAAAAGGTGCAAAGACATGCTACTAAGTGGCTCCCAGAACTGAAGGGCAAGAGCTACGAGGAGAAAGGCATTAAATATGCCAAAACTAGAAGACAGAAGAAAAAGAGGTGATATGATCACTACATACAAAATAGTAACAGGAATTGATAAAATCGATAGGGAAGATTTCTTGAGACCTGGAACGTTAAGAACAAGAGGTCATAGATATAAACTAGCTAAACACAGATGCCGAAGAAATATAAGAAAATTCACTATCGCAAACAGAGTGGTAGACGGTTGGAAGAGGTTAGGGGAGAAGGTGGTGGAGGCCAAGACCGTCAGTAGTTTCAAAGCGTTATATGACAAAGAGTGCTGGGAAGACGGGACACCACGAGCGTAGCTCTCATCCTGTAACTACACTTAGGTAATTACACTTAGGTAATTACACACACACACACACTCCCGGAACTGAGAGGAATGAGCTACGAGGAAAGGCTAAAGGAGCTGAACCTCACATCCCTGGAAAACAGAAGAGTAAGGGGAGACATGATAACCACCTACAAAATTCTCAGGGGAATTGACAGGGTGGACAAAGACAAACTCCTCAGCACGGGTGGAACACGAACAAGGGGACACAGGTGGAAACTTAGTACCCACATGAGCCACAGAGACGTTAGAAAGAATTTTTTCAGTGTCAGAGTAGTTAACAGGTGGAATGCACTAGGAAGTGATGTGGTGGAGGCTGACTCCATACACAGTCTCAAATGTAGATATGATAGAGCCCAGTAGGCTCAGGAATCTGTACACCCGTTGATTGACAGTTGAGAGGCGGGACCAAAGAGCCAAAGCTCAATCCCCGCAAACACAATTAGGTGAGTACACACACACACACACTCACACACACACACACACACACACACACACACACACACACACACACACCACATCCCCCAGGAAGCAGCTCCGTAACAGTTGTCTATCACCCAGGTACTTGTTTACTGCTAGGTGAACAGGTTTATTACACAGAGCTCGAGCCCCTGTAACAAAGTAACCTTTAGGGTCGAGGTATTCTGAGAAGGACCCCCAAGGCTGCCGTCTAATGAGGGGAAGGAAGAAGGCAGCTATTCCTCCTCGTATCAAAGACGATACTTCTTACCAAACAGAAAACTCGATCAAATAATTCCTGGCAAAAGGAGATAATTAATTTGTTGATTTTGCAATGTTATTCCTGACATAATTACTTCATCGATGATTAGAAGACGTATCAGAGTGCCAGTCTCTCTCTTGTTGGGAACGAGAGCCAATGGCGCTGCAACCCAGGAAAAAATTATAATATTGATAACTTTATCATAAACAAATGCCAGACTGAAATTAAATTAATTGACTGAAACTGAATTAAACTCTAAATTAATAGACTGAAACTCTAAATTAAACCACAATTGAAAATTCTTAGCGTAGTCATGAACGAACGGCCCCTGTTAGTATTTAGAGAAAAAAACAGCAAAGAAACAATTACTTTATTTGTCACAAAGTCACTATTTGTCGCACATATTTTGGTTACAAATAACCAAAACCCGCACGTAAGAAGATGACCATCTCTCTGCTGGGTCACTATATCTCACAGACAGACATACAGGGGTCGTTATAGTGACCTGCAGGTCATAGGTCATGAATGTAAGGAGTGGAAGACATAGATCATGTCTATGGACCTGTGTTTCCCACACTCATAGACCTCCCCAATTCTATAAGTCAACAGGTCATAGGTCATGTAAGTATAAGTTATAGGTCACGTCTATAAGTGGATGTCACTGGTCCCTTTTGTTAGGAGTTGAGGAAAAAGATTAATTCTGTAAGAGGTAGAGATCAAAAGGTTTCATTTGCAGGAATTGCTGGTAATTTCAGCAATTAGAATTACATATAATTACTTATATAGAATTGTAAAGAATTAAATAAAAAGGATGGAAATTATCAGTAGAAAGCGCTAAGTTAGTACGACTACATAGTGTGTAGTTGTAGAAGTTCAATATTTAATTTAAAAAGAAAACTAAATCTGGAAATACAAAAAAAATTATCACTACAATTCTCGTCCCCACAAAAAAGTTCTAAATGTTCTAAGTAATTTAACATTTAAATTAAGAGTTACATTTAAGCAGTTGAGTCCCTGTAATAATAGTCCACAAACTCTGCATTTGCATAAACTTTTACATTTAATTCTTTACTCTTAACCTCAAATGATCCGTGATTTAAAATTGTTCTGAGGATTTAGTTCATGTGAAGCGAAATGTTTACTACTGATTGCCTAACTCACTCACGCAAGCTAGTCAGTAATTGAGTGCAAATGATCAATGGAGTGAGCACAAATACATACACACACTCAAAGTAATTATCGTTTTTCCCAGTTGTAGTTGACGTTAATTCAAAACTTTTCACAACTTTGTGCTTCTATTCATGGAAATTATTTTACTGGACTTGCTTAGAAAACTTTAAATGCCGTGATCATATACGGTAGTAATGATTATTAGAAGCAGCGCTTGTAAACAAATGTTTTTTAACAGGTAATATACAAGCCAGTTATTAATTATTCATCAGATAGTTACTGGACCAATCCACACTCTTTATATAGTGAAGCAAATACATGTTTAGGGCCACGTGAGTAACACAAAAATTTATTTGTGTTACCCAAATGGCCCCAACATGTGAGGTCATTAGATGAAATAAAATAAATAGATGAAAAATGAAATGAGATGAAAATGAGAAAAATGAGATGAAAAATAGTCGTGCTCGGTGTGGGATGGACTGCCACTCTCGGATTGGCCTCATCAGTCACACCAGACGCTGCACCAGGATTGACAACTAGGGCGCAACTCCATAGTCTCCCGAGACTGAAGGATGCCTACTACTAGATGAAATATCTGTCCCCAAAATTGACCACCGAGTGCTGTCGGGGTTTGGGTTAAAGTTTCTGACGACTTCCATCTCTTTTGAACAGTCAGTGTGGTCTAGCGGGTTAGGTGCTGGATACGCTAAGGTGCATGGAAACCTGAATATCTGGGTTCGAATCCTTTAGGGGTGAGGAATTTTGAAAAGTTGTTGAATGCTAAAGCGCTTTCAACCCGGAAAAGGACTTTTTTGAGAAGCAAATGACAGAATCCAGGCAAGGCTGGCTATATATATCGATCTACCACCATGGCATTGAATCTACCACCATGGCATTAAATCTACCACCATGGCATTGAATCTACCACCATGGCATTGCATCTACCACCATGGCAACAATGCCGTGCTCTCTGTGTCAAAACAATGGCATTTCGTGCTACGTCCAAAAGCCAGTCCTCGAACAACGTCACACAAAATCGCATCAATGCGTCACGGCCACACATGTATCAGCTGGGAGTTGGTCATTGTTAAGGTCTTTCGGACCACAGGATCAGGCCAGAACGGACCCCGTGGAAGCCTGGCCTGGCAAATACTGCCCGGACCTTCCTGTTTATTGTCAGTATTGGGCAGACAATTTTCTCCCGCTTTAAACAGACCAGATTGTAGTATTACAACACCTGGTGAGTATATATACCTGCAGGAATCTGTTAATTACTTGATTAACCGATTACGTGATTAACCAATGTTAATCATGTAATCCGCGAAATTAACATGGCAAACGTAACATTCATCAAGGATGAACTCCCTTCTAGATTGAAACTGAGGCTGTATAAGTTGTAGAGGAAGGAAAATTTCTACATTGACCATAAGCGTCCGAATGAACAAACATGATTAGCCTGACGGGTGAATGGACAGCGGTCGGGATTCGTAGGGTCCGGGGATCGATCCCCGGCGGAGTCGGAAACAAATGGGCAGAGTTTCTTTCACCCTGATGAACCAATTCACCTAGTAGTAAATAGGTACCTGGGAGTTAGACACCTGCTACGGGCTGCTTCCTGGAGATGTGTGTGTGTGTGTGGAGGGAAAAGGAAAGCAAAATAAAACAATAAACAATTGAGAGGGGTGCCCAAAGAGCCAGAGCTCAACCCCCCTCAAACACAAATAGGTGAGTAAACACAATGTCAAAATCTAAATTATTGTGGTCAACTGACACGATTTCACAACTCCTGAAAAATAGCATTGAAGCACACCGAGCACACGGCCCGTCACTGAAACATGCATACCTCAATTACTTTACCAGCGTCTGAGTAATAGCCGAGTAATAGCCTTGCTTAGAGTTCCTCACGACCGGCCAGCCTAAGGCCTGGTTTTGTGAGTCTGATTTAACTCCTAACAACGTCACCAGCGTTACTAAGTCCAAGACACTAGTTTACAAACAAACCACCAGGAATATTGCAGCCCAGAATAAGTAATTTCTCAGTTTACATTCACCAAGAAATAAGGTATATATATATATATATATATATATTTTTTTTTTTTTAATTTTTTTCTTTTTAAAGTTTGTGAGGGTACCACCTCCGGTGCCAATGTGGGGACCCATAGCCTCGGAGAAGAAAATAAAAAGTATTCAGAGGAAACCTTGTGGTTTCTCACTGAACACTAATATTATCTTCTCCTACCACCCCCATTCTTTTGTATGTACACATATATATTTGCTTTATTTGAACTTTGTTACAAAAAAGGAGTTACATATAGGTTATAAAGATGGTTATCATAGGTTGTCGAGTTCCTCCAGCTCCTCAGATGGCGGGCAGGAACCCTGGATGCAGTGCACTTTTCTCCTCTGTATCGCCACGCTGAGGCGCTGGAAAAGAAAGCTGGCAGCTCTAGGGGTCCCTTGTTGTTTCAATGAGCCTAGAACCCAGTTCCTTAAAAAAACTGGTAGCACTTTTACCCCAGGCGCCGAGTGTCTCAGAAGCAATGGGGACAAAATTGTAGTGGTGATCCAGTTCTCTATACTTACGGGATTTGGCTGCTTCCCTGTGGGTGGCAGCGCCACCTGGCTGTGCAACACTGAGGTCAATGTAGGTGTTAGCCAGGGTTGATACGCACGTGTAGTCCCATACCAACTGCTTGCCATTCTTCCAGGGGTTCACTGTGATACCATCCGGGCGACCAATAAGAGCATCAGAGTTACAGGGCGTCAGGTAACGGAGCTCTCTTTCAGCTGGGCATCCAGCTGTGGTGAGGCGCCTCTTGATGATGTCGCTAACTTCACTGTGCTTCGAGTGCCTCCCCCTGTGCTTTGGTAGAGTAGGCCATGGTGGCCGTACCTGTCAGCCACCACCTCGCCGCAAATACACCTATATCTGGTGTGGATTGGGGCAGCAAGGCGGAGGGCCACAGCAATTCGGAGGGCATGTGGTGTGAGACGCGTTCCAGTTGCCGACATTGGGGTTGCTAACAGGAAATCCCCTGCATGTGGGGCTGCTACTGCTGTGAGGTGAGCAATGTCATGTTGTGTTGTTGCAGCACCCAGGCACTCTGCAGCAACTTGGTTTACAATGGGGCCATCCCAGCTGGATTGCTTGTGGGCTTTTGTGGATGGTGGTTGAGGTGATGGGCCTGCACGAGAGGCCCACTCTGTGGCACAGCGTGTAAAATTGGGATCATGTACACCTGCCAGCTGATGTAAGTGGGCAGGTAGAATTTCCTTCACAAGGTCACAAATATATATATAAGATATATATATTATATATATATATATATATATATATATATATATATGTATATATATATATATAAATATATATATAAATATATATATATATATATATATATATATATATATATATATATATATATATATATATATATATATATATATATATATATATATATATATATATATATATATATATATATATATATATATATATATATATATATATATATATATATTATATATATATATATATATATATATATATATATATATATATATATATATATATATATATATATATATATATATATATATATATATATATATATATATATATATATATATATATATATATATATATATATATATATATATATTATTAAATATGACCGAAAAAGTAAGATTAATAATTCAATTGGAGATTAATAATTCAAGATTAATAATTCAATTAATAAACAATTGGAGAAGCCGTTGTTGACTAGGACCTGCCTTACCCTACAGAGTTCTTCGTCGACTTGCTTCCATTCTGAGCTGTGGCTGAGAGCACGGTCGACATATGCGTTAACAACACTCCTCTTGTACATGTCTGGGCAGTCGCTGTTGGCATTTAGGCACATTCCTATGTTCGTTTCCTTAGTGTAGACTGCAGTGTGGAAACCTCCGCTCTTTTCCATGACTGTTACATCTAGAAAGGGCAGCTTCCCATCCTTTTCCATCTCGTAAGTGAAACGCAGCACAGAACTCTGCTCAAACGCCTCCTTCAGCTCCTGCAGATGTCAGACATCAGGTACCTGTGTAAAAATGTCGTCAACATACCTGCAGTATATGGCCGGTTTCAAGTTCATGTCGACTAAGACTTTTTGCTCGATGGTACCCATGTAGAAGTTTGCAAACAGGACGCCTAAGGGAAAACCCATGGCGACCCCATCTACTTGCTTATACATGTGCCCATCCAGGCTCAAGAAGGGTGCCTCTTTAGTACAAGCTTGGAGTAGTTTCCTTAGAATATTTTCTGGTATGTCAAGAGGAGTACAGGCTGGATCACGATACACTCTGTCGGCTATCATCCCGATTGTCTCGTCTACAGGTACGTTGGTGAACAGTGATTCTACGTCCAACGAGGCAATTCCACGACCATATTTCTTGATGCTTCTATTTTGGAGCGGAGTCTTGAAGTGGGTAGAATATAGTTGTGCATTAATTGGCTGTTGATTGCTGGTGTTGACTTCTTGATGTGTAGTGCCTCGCAAACGTCAAGCCGCCTGCTATCGCTGTATCTATCGATGATTTCTGTGTTGTTTGCTAAGATTTCTCTGGTGATGGTTTGTTTGTGGGAAGAGATTATATGTTCTTTAATAAAGCCCTGTTGCTTATGCATCGTTAAACGCCTGGAAAGAGATGTTGTTGTCTTGCCTATATACGGTTTTTTTGAGGCTTACAGTCCCCAAGAGGGCATTTGAAGGCATAGACGACGTTGGTCTAGTCTATGCCTTCAAATTGGTTGGTTGGTAAACGACGTTGGTTTAAAGCAGAACGCTTTAAAAGAGACCAACGTCGTCTATGCCTTCCAGGCGTTTAACGATGCATAAGCAACAGGGCTCCATTAAGGAACATATAATCTCTTCCCACAAACAAACCATCACCAGAGAAATCTTAGTAAACAACACAGAAATCATCGATAGATACAGCGATAGCAGGCGGCTTGACGTTTGCGAGGCACTACACATCAAGAAGTCAACACCAGCAATCAACAGCCAATTAATGCACAACTATATTCTACCCACTTCAAGACTCCGCTCCAATATAGAAGCATCAAGAAATATGGACCAATAGGCTTTCTACAATTACTTCCATTCAATACCCATTGTTTCGTGTTCTGTCTTGTGTTTGAATTTAATACCCATTTAATCCCCATTGTTGAAAGTTCGTTTCCACCTCATCCACCTCACCCAAATGTACATATAAACTCGAAGATGTGCAAAGCTCTATTCAGTTTCAGTTGTGTGTTTGTAAACTTAAGTCTTTGAAAATGTAATAAGTTTTACGAAACGCGCTGAAGTGTCGCGTCAGCCTAGAAATAAAAATGAATTTTGGAGAATTGGTCTTTGAATTACCATCAACAGTGAAAAGAAACGTAAGAAAGATAGAGAAAATTCGTGTTAGAATGATTATTCTTACTTTTTCGGTCCTATTTAATAATATATATATATATATATATATATATATATATATATATATATATATATATATATATATATATATATATATATATATATATATATATATATATATATATATATATATATATATATATATATATATATATATATATATATATATATATATATTAGTATATTTTGGTAGCAGTCTTTCCTGTAGACAAATATTATTAAATATGACCGAAAAAGTAAGATTAATAATTCTAACACGAATTTTCTCAATCTTTCGTACATTACGCTTCACTGTTGGAGGTAAATCAAAAATCAATTCTCCAAAATTCATTTTTATTTCTAGTCTGACGCGACACGGGCGCGTTTCGTAAAACTTATTACATTTTCAAAGACTTTAGTTCACAAATACACAACTGAATAGAACTTACGTATCTCTGATTTTATATCTACATTTGAGTGAGGTGGAAGGGGTGATGTGGCATTAACACAAGACAGAACAAAATGTGGTATTAATAGGGTATTAATTTCATCAACACAAGACAGAACAAGGGTATTAATAGGGTATTAATTTCATCAACACAAGACAGAACACGAAACAATGGATATTGAATAGAAGTGTTTGTAGAAAGCCTATTGGTCCATATTTCTTGATCCTTCTATATTGGAGCGGAGTCTTGAGGTGGGTAGAATATAGTTGTGCAATAATTGGCTGTTGATTGCTGGTGTTGACTTCTTGATGTGTAGTGCCTCGCAAACGTCAAGCCGCCTGCTATCGCTGTATCTATCGATGATTTCTGTGTTGTTTACTAGGATTTCTCTGGCGATGGTTTGGTTGTGGGAAGAGATTATATGTTCCTTAATGGAGCCCTGTTGCTTATGCATCGTTAAACGCCTAGAAAGAGATGTTGTTGTCTTGCCTATATACTGGTTTTTTTGGAGCTTACAGTCCCCAATTGGGCATTTGAAGGCATAGACGACGTTAGTCTCTTTTAAAGCGTTCTGTTTTGTGTCTGGAGAGTTTCTCATGAGTAGGCTGGCCGTTTTTCTGGTTTTATAGTAAATCGTCAGTTGTATCCTCTGATTTTTGTCTGTAGGGATAACGTTTCTATTAACAATATCTTTCAGGACCCTTTCCTCCGTTTTATGAGCTGTGGAAAAGAAGTTCCTGTAAAATAGTCTAATAGGGGGTATAGGTGTTGTGTTAGTTGTCTCTTCAGAGGTTGCATGGCTTTTCACTTTCCTTCTTATGATGTCTTCGACGAAACCATTGGAGAAGCCGTTATTGACTAGGACCTGCCTTACCCTACAGAGTTCTTCATCGACTTGCTTCCATTCTGAGCTGTGGCTGAGAACACGGTCGACATATGCGTTAACAACACTCCTCTTGTACCTGTCTGGGCAGTCGCTGTTGGCATTTAGGCACATTCCTATGTTTGTTTCCTTAGTGTAGACTGCAGTGTGGAAACCTCCGCCCTTTTCCATGACTGTTACATCTAGAAAGGGCAGCTTCCCATCCTTTTCCATCTCGTAAGTGAAACGCAGCACGGAACTCTGCTCAAATGCCTCCTTCAGCTCCTCCAGATGTCTGACATCAGGTACCTGTGTAAAAATGTCGTCAACATACCTGCAGTATATGGCCGGTTTCAAGTTCATGTCGACTAAGACTTTTTGCTCGATGGTACCCATGTAGAAGTTTGCAAACAGGACACCTAGGGGAGAACCCATGGCGACCCCATCTACTTGCTTATACATGTGCCCATCCGGGCTCAAGAAGGGTGCCTCTTTAGTACAAGCTTGGAGTAGTTTCCTCAGAATATTTTCTGGTATGTCGAGAGGAGTACAGGCTGGATCACGATACACTCTGTCGGCTATCATCCCGATTGTCTCGTCCACAGGTACGTTGGTAAACAGTGATTCTGTAAATAGCCTCGTTGGACGTAGAATCGCCGTTTACCAACGTACCTGTGGACGAGATGCAGGCCACGTAAACAAAGAGGCTTCACTAACTAAGATGCAGGCCACGTAAACAAAGAGGCCTCACTAAGATGCAGGCTTGAAGTCGAGTTTTCTTTTTATCAAAATGTAAAAAAATTATGCCAAGTCTCAAGAATCAGATAGGTTATATTAGATAAATAAAAGTTACTTCTGTAATAGATACAGAAAAAGGGTAAGAACTCTTCTCGTGTCTGTCATCATAAGATTACAGTCGCCCCTGATGTCACTCTGACAGCCAAAACATGACTTCTCTTTTGTTTCCCGATGTCCCAAGAGGCTTCATTTCCGCTTGGACCTAAATAAGAAAAAGACATTCCTCTGCCAGAAAGCAATATATAGCGCAGCGTCTGAGACACATAATATCCATCCTCTTCTGGCGACCATTCAGGGAGTCTTAGAGGAGCAGATATAGGCTTTAAGATGATCGTTGCCAAAGGAATATCATCTTCACATGGAGGTTTTATCCTGAGACAATAGCGTAGCGTGTTTTAAGGCGTCTGGCTCTTCTCCAGAGTGAGAAGATCTTAAGATAATGCGTCTGCAGCGAGGGGTTAAGCTGTGGCGTTTACAGGAGACTGTGAGTCCTTGGGGGCATAAGACGAGGTTGAAATATTGCTCCTGTCATCTGTAAACGAATGGTGTGGTCTCTGAGCTGAGAGGTCCTGGCACTGTGGATCTCATTGCGTTACCTGTTACGCAATGCGATACCAATGATCTTCCAGACGACTCCTCTCCCTTCTTTGCAACAACAGGCAATTGCTTCGAGAAAATTTCAATGTGCCTCACATACAACATTTGAGTACAAAAATTATTTGCTGAAAAAAAAAAAATATTATATACAGGAGTCAAACCTCACCCAATTACCCATCAATATTACCTATGAACGCTGTTTCCATCATCAGGCAAAACAATCAGATGGCCCTAACTATTACAAGTGTGCCCAAAATGTTTCGCAACCTTAGACATAACGTCCTAGAACAGTAGATAGTTGATATACCAGCCCAAAACTCCACACTTCTCTGACTATTTATAAACATTGAAGGAAACAAAAGTGTTACATCTTCAACATAAAACAAATGAGGAAACATTCACTTTAACTGCAGCAGTGCCTCAAGGTTCAAGGCTAAGCCCAGTGCCCTGGGCTTAGAGCACTAGGCACTGGGTTTTGAGCACTGGGGCTCACTCATATCTGCACCAAGTGAAGGAGCGCCTTCAGTGAGCATCAGGGAAGCTCAGGTCGGCAATAACCTCGAGTGTGTAACAATATGAAGCCCAAGAGGAAGCCCACCAAACATACCTCTCTCACAAACATGACATTGTCACAAACTAAGATGCAGGCCACGTAAACACAGAGGCTTCACTAAGATGCAGGCCACGTAAACACAGAGGCTTCACTAACAAAGATGCAGGCCACGTAAACACAGAGGCTTCACTAACAAAGATGCAGGCCACGTAAGCACAGAGGCTTCACTAACAAAGATGCAGGCCACGTAAACACAGAGGCTTCACTAACAAAGATGCAGGCCACGTAAACACAGAGGCTTCACTAACTAAGATGCAGGCCACGTAAACACAGAGGCTTCACTAACAAAGATGCAGGCCACGTAAACAAAGAGGCTTCACTAACTAAGATGCAGGCCACGTAAACACAGAGGCTTCACTAACTAAGATGCAGGCCACGTAAACAAAGAGGCTTCACTAACTAAGATGCAGGCCACGTAAACAAAGAGGCTTCACTAACTAAGATGCAGGCCACGTAAACACAGAGGCTTCACTAACAAAGATGCAGGCCACGTAAACAAAGAGGCTTCACTAACTAAGATGCAGGCCACGTAAACAAAGAGGCTTCACTAACTAAGATGCAGGACACGTAAACAAAGAGGCTTCACTAACTAAGATGCAGGCCACGTAAACACAGAGGCTTCACTAACAAAGATGCAGGCCACGTAAACACAGAGGCTTCACTAACAAAGATGCAGGCCACGTAAACACAGAGGCTTCACTAACTAAGATGCAGGCCACGTGAACACAGAGGCTTCACTAACAAAGATGCAGGCCACGTAAACACAGAGGCTTCACTAACTAAGATGCAGGCCATGTGAACACAGAGGCTTCACTAACAAAGATGCAGGCCACGTAAACACAGAGGCTTCACTAACTAAGATGCAGGCCATGTGAACACAGAGACTTCACTAACAAAGATGCAGGCCACGTAAACAAAGAGGCTTCACTAACTATGATGCAGGACACGTAAACACAGAGGCTTCACTAACTAAGATGCAGGCCACGTAAACACAGAGGCTTCAATAACAAAGATGCAGGCCACGTAAACACAGAGGCTTCACTAACTAAGATGCAGGCCACGTAAACAAAGAGGCTTCACTAACTAAGATGCAGGGCACGTAAACACAGAGGCTTCACTAACAAAGATGCAGGCCACGTAAACAAAGAGGCTTCACTAACTAAGATGCAGGCCACGTAAACACAGAGGCTTCACTAACTAAGATGCAGGCCACGTAAACAAAGAGGCTTCACTAACTAAGATGCAGGCCACGTAAACAAAGAGGCTTCACTAACTAAGATGCAGGCCACGTAAACACAGAGGCGTCACTAACAAAGATGCAGGCCACGTAAACAAAGAGGCTTCACTAACTAAGATGCAGGCCACGTAAACAAAGAGGCTTCACTAACTAAGATGCAGGACACATAAACAAAGAGGCTTCACTAACTAAGATGCAGGCCACGTAAACACAGAGGCTTCACTAACAAAGATGCAGGCCACGTAAACACAGAGGCTTCACTAACAAAGATGCAGGCCACGTAAACACAGAGGCTTCACTATCTAAGATGCAGGCCACGTGAACACAGAGGCTTCACTAACAAAGATGCAGGCCACGTAAACACAGAGGCTTCACTAACTAAGATGCAGGCCATGTGAACACAGAGGCTTCACTAACAAAGATGCAGGCCACGTAAACACAGAGGCTTCACTAACTAAGATGCAGGCCATGTGAACACAGAGGCTTCACTAACAAAGATGCAGGCCACGTAAACAAAGAGGCTTCACTAACTAAGATGCAGGACACGTAAACACAGAGGCTTCACTAACTAAGATGCATTCCACGTAAACACAGAGGCTTCACTAACAAAGATGCAGGCCACGTAAACACAGAGGCTTCACTAACTAAGATGCAGGCCACGTAAACAAAGAGGCTTCACTAACTAAGATGCAGGACACGTAAACACAGAGGCTTCACTAACTAAGATGCAGGCCACGTAAACAAAGAGGCCTCACTAAGATGCAGGCTTGAAGTCGAGTTTTCTTTTTATCAAAATGTAAAAAAATTATGCCAAGTCTCAAGAATCAGATAGGTTATATTAGATAAATAAAAGTTACTTCTGTAATAGATACAGAAAAAGGGTAAGAACTCTTCTCGTGTCTGTCATCATAAGATTACAGTCGCCCCTGATGTCACTCTGACAGCCAAAACATGACTTCTCTTTTGTTTCCCGATGTCCCAAGAGGCTTCATTTCCGCTTGGACCTAAATAAGAAAAAGACGCTCCTCTGCCAGAAAGCAATATATAGCGCAGCGTCTGAGACACATAATATCCATCCTCTTCTGGCGACCATTCAGGGTGTCTTAGAGGAGCAGATATAGGCTTTAAGATGATCGTTGCCAAAGGAATATCATCTTCACATGGAGGTTTTATCCTGAGACAACAGCGTAGCGTGTTTTAAGGCGTCTGGCTCTTCTCCAGAGTGAGAAGATCTTAAGATAATGCGTCTGCAGCGAGGGGTTAAGCTGTGGCGTTTACAGGAGACTGTGAGTCCTTGGGGGCATAAGACGAGGTTGAAATATTGCTCCTGTCATCTGTAAACGAATGGTGTGGTCTCTGAGCTGAGAGGTCCTGGCACTGTGGATCTCATTGCGTTACCTGTTACGCAATGCGATACCAGTGATCTTCCAGACGACTCCTCTCCCTTCTTTGCAACAACAGGCAATTGCTTCGAGAAAATTTCAATGTGCCTCACATACAACATTTGAGTACAAAAATTATTTGCTGAAAAAAAAAAATTATATACAGGAGTCAAACCTCACCCAATTACCCATCAATATTACCTATGAACGCTGTTTCCATCATCAGGCAAAACAATCAGATGGCCCTAACTATTACAAGTGTGCCCAAAATGTTTCGCAACCTTAGACATAACGTCCTAGAACAGTAGATAGTTGATATACCAGCCCAAAACTCCACACTTCTCTGACTATTTATAAACATTGAAGGAAACAAAAGTGTTACATCTTCAACATAAAACAAATGAGGAAACATTCACTTTAACTGCAGCAGTGCCTCAAGGTTCAAGGCTAAGCCCAGTGCCCTGGGCTTAGAGCACTAGGCACTGGGTTTTGAGCACTGGGGCTCACTCATATCTGCACCAAGTGAAGGAGCGCCTTCAGTGAGCATCAGGGAAGCTCAGGTCGGCAATAACCTCGAGTGTGTAACAATATGAAGCCCAAGAGGAAGCCCACCAAACATACCTCTCTCACAAACATGACATTGTCACAAACTAAGATGCAGGCCACGTAAACACAGAGGCTTCACTAAGATGCAGGCCATGTGAACACAGAGGCTTCACTAACAAAGATGCAGGCCACGTAAACACAGAGGCTTCACTAACAAAGATGCAGGCCACGTAAACACAGAGGCTTCACTAACAAAGATGCAGGCCACGTAAGCACAGAGGCTTCACTAACAAAGATGCAGGCCACGTAAACACAGAGGCTTCACTAACAAAGATGCAGGCCACGTAAACACAGAGGCTTCACTAACTAAGATGCAGGCCACGTAAACACAGAGGCTTCACTAACAAAGATGCAGGCCACGTAAACAAAGAGGCTTCACTAACTAAGATGCAGGCCACGTAAACACAGAGGCTTCACTAACTAAGATGCAGGCCACGTAAACAAAGAGGCTTCACTAACTAAGATGCAGGCCACGTAAACAAAGAGGCTTCACTAACTAAGATGCAGGCCACGTAAACACAGAGGCTTCACTAACAAAGATGCAGGCCACGTAAACAAAGAGGCTTCACTAACTAAGATGCAGGCCACGTAAACAAAGAGGCTTCACTAACTAAGATGCAGGACACGTAAACAAAGAGGCTTCACTAACTAAGATGCAGGCCACGTAAACACAGAGGCTTCACTAACAAAGATGCAGGCCACGTAAACACAGAGGCTTCACTAACAAAGATGCAGGCCACGTAAACACAGAGGCTTCACTAACTAAGATGCAGGCCACGTGAACACAGAGGCTTCACTAACAAAGATGCAGGCCACGTAAACACAGAGGCTTCACTAACTAAGATGCAGGCCATGTGAACACAGAGGCTTCACTAACAAAGATGCAGGCCACGTAAACACAGAGGCTTCACTAACTAAGATGCAGGCCATGTGAACACAGAGGCTTCACTAACAAAGATGCAGGCCACGTAAACAAAGAGGCTTCACTAACTAAGATGCAGGACACGTAAACACAGAGGCTTCACTAACTAAGATGCAGGCCACGTAAACACAGAGGCTTCACTAACAAAGATGCAGGCCACGTAAACACAGAGGCTTCACTAACTAAGATGCAGGCCACGTAAACAAAGAGGCTTCACTAACTAAGATGCAGGACACGTAAACACAGAGGCTTCACTAACAAAGATGCAGGCCACGTAAACAAAGAGGCTTCACTAACTAAGATGCAGGCCACGTAAACACAGAGGCTTCACTAACTAAGATGCAGGCCACGTAAACAAAGAGGCTTCACTAACTAAGATGCAGGCCACGTAAACAAAGAGGCTTCACTAACTAAGATGCAGGCCACGTAAACACAGAGGCGTCACTAACAAAGATGCAGGCCACGTAAACAAAGAGGCTTCACTAACTAAGATGCAGGCCACGTAAACAAAGAGGCTTCACTAACTAAGATGCAGGACACGTAAACAAAGAGGCTTCACTAACTAAGATGCAGGCCACGTAAACACAGAGGCTTCACTAACAAAGATGCAGGCCACGTAAACACAGAGGCTTCACTAACAAAGATGCAGGCCACGTAAACACAGAGGCTTCACTAACTAAGATGCAGGCCACGTGAACACAGAGGCTTCACTAACAAAGATGCAGGCCACGTAAACACAGAGGCTTCACTAACTAAGATGCAGGCCATGTGAACACAGAGGCTTCACTAACAAAGATGCAGGCCACGTAAACACAGAGGCTTCACTAACTAAGATGCAGGCCATGTGAACACAGAGGCTTCACTAACAAAGATGCAGGCCACGTAAACAAAGAGGCTTCACTAACTAAGATGCAGGACACGTAAACACAGAGGCTTCACTAACTAAGATGCAGGCCACGTAAACACAGAGGCTTCACTAACAAAGATGCAGGCCACGTAAACACAGAGGCTTCACTAACTAAGATGCAGGCCACGTAAACAAAGAGGCTTCACTAACTAAGATGCAGGACACGTAAACACAGAGGCTTCACTAACTAAGATGCAGGCCACGTAAACAAAGAGGCCTCACTAAGATGCAGGCTTGAAGTCGAGTTTTCTTTTTATCAAAATGTAAAAAAATTATGCCAAGTCTCAAGAATCAGATAGGTTATATTAGATAAATAAAAGTTACTTCTGTAATAGATACAGAAAAAGGGTAAGAACTCTTCTCGTGTCTGTCATCATAAGATTACAGTCGCCCCTGATGTCACTCTGACAGCCAAAACATGACTTCTCTTTTGTTTCCCGATGTCCCAAGAGGCTTCATTTCCGCTTGGACCTAAATAAGAAAAAGACGCTCCTCTGCCAGAAAGCAATATATAGCGCAGCGTCTGAGACACATAATATCCATCCTCTTCTGGCGACCATTCAGGGTGTCTTAGAGGAGCAGATATAGGCTTTAAGATGATCGTTGCCAAAGGAATATCATCTTCACATGGAGGTTTTATCCTGAGACAACAGCGTAGCGTGTTTTAAGGCGTCTGGCTCTTCTCCAGAGTGAGAAGATCTTAAGATAATGCGTCTGCAGCGAGGGGTTAAGCTGTGGCGTTTACAGGAGACTGTGAGTCCTTGGGGGCATAAGACGAGGTTGAAATATTGTTCCTGTCATCTGTAAACGAATGGTGTGGTCTCTGAGCTGAGAGGTCCTGGCACTGTGGATCTCATTGCGTTACCTGTTACGCAATGCGATACCAGTGATCTTCCAGACGACTCCTCTCCCTTCTTTGCAACAACAGGCAATTGCTTCGAGAAAATTTCAATGTGCCTCACATACAACATTTGAGTACAAAAATTATTTGCTGAAAAAAAAAAATTATATACAGGAGTCAAACCTCACCCAATTACCCATCAATATTACCTATGAACGCTGTTTCCATCATCAGGCAAAACAATCAGATGGCCCTAACTATTACAAGTGTGCCCAAAATGTTTCGCAACCTTAGACATAACGTCCTAGAACAGTAGATAGTTGATATACCAGCCCAAAACTCCACACTTCTCTGACTATTTATAAACATTGAAGGAAACAAAAGTGTTACATCTTCAACATAAAACAAATGAGGAAACATTCACTTTAACTGCAGCAGTGCCTCAAGGTTCAAGGCTAAGCCCAGTGCCCTGGGCTTAGAGCACTAGGCACTGGGTTTTGAGCACTGGGGCTCACTCATATCTGCACCAAGTGAAGGAGCGCCTTCAGTGAGCATCAGGGAAGCTCAGGTCGGCAATAACCTCGAGTGTGTAACAATATGAAGCCCAAGAGGAAGCCCACCAAACATACCTCTCTCACAAACATGACATTGTCACAAACTAAGATGCAGGCCACGTAAACACAGAGGCTTCACTAAGATGCAGGCCATGTGAACACAGAGGCTTCACTAACAAAGATGCAGGCCACGTAAACACAGAGGCTTCACTAACAAAGATGCAGGCCACGTAAACACAGAGGCTTCACTAACAAAGATGCAGGCCACGTAAGCACAGAGGCTTCACTAACAAAGATGCAGGCCACGTAAACACAGAGGCTTCACTAACAAAGATGCAGGCCACGTAAACACAGAGGCTTCACTAACTAAGATGCAGGCCACGTAAACACAGAGGCTTCACTAACAAAGATGCAGGCCACGTAAACAAAGAGGCTTCACTAACTAAGATGCAGGCCACGTAAACACAGAGGCTTCACTAACTAAGATGCAGGCCACGTAAACAAAGAGGCTTCACTAACTAAGATGCAGGCCACGTAAACAAAGAGGCTTCACTAACTAAGATGCAGGCCACGTAAACACAGAGGCTTCACTAACAAAGATGCAGGCCACGTAAACAAAGAGGCTTCACTAACTAAGATGCAGGCCACGTAAACAAAGAGGCTTCACTAACTAAGATGCAGGACACGTAAACAAAGAGGCTTCACTAACTAAGATGCAGGCCACGTAAACACAGAGGCTTCACTAACAAAGATGCAGGCCACGTAAACACAGAGGCTTCACTAACAAAGATGCAGGCCACGTAAACACAGAGGCTTCACTAACTAAGATGCAGGCCACGTGAACACAGAGGCTTCACTAACAAAGATGCAGGCCACGTAAACACAGAGGCTTCACTAACTAAGATGCAGGCCATGTGAACACAGAGGCTTCACTAACAAAGATGCAGGCCACGTAAACACAGAGGCTTCACTAACTAAGATGCAGGCCATGTGAACACAGAGGCTTCACTAACAAAGATGCAGGCCACGTAAACAAAGAGGCTTCACTAACTAAGATGCAGGACACGTAAACACAGAGGCTTCACTAACTAAGATGCAGGCCACGTAAACACAGAGGCTTCACTAACAAAGATGCAGGCCACGTAAACACAGAGGCTTCACTAACTAAGATGCAGGCCACGTAAACAAAGAGGCTTCACTAACTAAGATGCAGGACACGTAAACACAGAGGCTTCACTAACAAAGATGCAGGCCACGTAAACAAAGAGGCTTCACTAACTAAGATGCAGGCCACGTAAACACAGAGGCTTCACTAACTAAGATGCAGGCCACGTAAACAAAGAGGCTTCACTAACTAAGATGCAGGCCACGTAAACAAAGAGGCTTCACTAACTAAGATGCAGGCCACGTAAACACAGAGGCGTCACTAACAAAGATGCAGGCCACGTAAACAAAGAGGCTTCACTAACTAAGATGCAGGCCACGTAAACAAAGAGGCTTCACTAACTAAGATGCAGGACACGTAAACAAAGAGGCTTCACTAACTAAGATGCAGGCCACGTAAACACAGAGGCTTCACTAACAAAGATGCAGGCCACGTAAACACAGAGGCTTCACTAACAAAGATGCAGGCCACGTAAACACAGAGGCTTCACTAACTAAGATGCAGGCCACGTGAACACAGAGGCTTCACTAACAAAGATGCAGGCCACGTAAACACAGAGGCTTCACTAACTAAGATGCAGGCCATGTGAACACAGAGGCTTCACTAACAAAGATGCAGGCCACGTAAACACAGAGGCTTCACTAACTAAGATGCAGGCCATGTGAACACAGAGGCTTCACTAACAAAGATGCAGGCCACGTAAACAAAGAGGCTTCACTAACTAAGATGCAGGACACGTAAACACAGAGGCTTCACTAACTAAGATGCAGGCCACGTAAACACAGAGGCTTCACTAACAAAGATGCAGGCCACGTAAACACAGAGGCTTCACTAACTAAGATGCAGGCCACGTAAACAAAGAGGCTTCACTAACTAAGATGCAGGACACGTAAACACAGAGGCTTCACTAACTAAGATGCAGGCCACGTAAACAAAGAGGCCTCACTAAGATGCAGGCTTGAAGTCGAGTTTTCTTTTTATCAAAATGTAAAAAAATTATGCCAAGTCTCAAGAATCAGATAGGTTATATTAGATAAATAAAAGTTACTTCTGTAATAGATACAGAAAAAGGGTAAGAACTCTTCTCGTGTCTGTCATCATAAGATTACAGTCGCCCCTGATGTCACTCTGACAGCCAAAACATGACTTCTCTTTTGTTTCCCGATGTCCCAAGAGGCTTCATTTCCGCTTGGACCTAAATAAGAAAAAGACGCTCCTCTGCCAGAAAGCAATATATAGCGCAGCGTCTGAGACACATAATATCCATCCTCTTCTGGCGACCATTCAGGGTGTCTTAGAGGAGCAGATATAGGCTTAAAGATGATCGTTGCCAAAGGAATATCATCTTCACATGGAGGTTTTATCCTGAGACAACAGCGTAGCGTGTTTTAAGGCGTCTGGCTCTTCTCCAGAGTGAGAAGATCTTAAGATAATGCGTCTGCAGCGAGGGGTTAAGCTGTGGCGTTTACAGGAGACTGTGAGTCCTTGGGGGCATAAGACGAGGTTGAAATATTGCTCCTGTCATCTGTAAACGAATGGTGTGGTCTCTGAGCTGAGAGGTCCTGGCACATTGTGGCTGTAGGTCTTCAAGGAATGAGAACAAATTCTTCAATTTATGTCTCAGACGAAAAGTTTCCGAGGGTCAGGTTAAGACTTCTGGTGCAATGTTAGACTTGTCAGGACGCTTTTAAGGCCAGAGTGTATTAGTTATATTATCGTTGTTTTGTGTTTGTTAGTGAAATTTACGTGATTACTGAGTAGCGTGAGTTTACGTGTGAATTTGTGTGAGTTTGTGGATGTATATGTGTGTGTGTACTCACCCATGTGTACTCATCTATTTGTGCTTGCTGGGATCAAGCGTTGGCTCTTGGATCCCGCCTTTCTGGATTTCGTTTGTTTAGAGCATCGGTTGTGTGTGTGTATATATTATTTACTATTTGTGTCAGTGGGATCGAGCTTTTAGCTCCTAGACCCCGTCTTTCTAACTGTCGGTTATCTAGTGTACTGACTCTCGACTTATTTTTTCATCTATCATACCTTTTACATATATATCACACACACACACACACACACACACACACACACACACACACACACACACACACACACACACACACACACACACATTTAATGGAATGCATTAGGAAGCAATGTGGTGGAGGCTGACTCCATACACAGTTTCAAGTGTAGATATGATAGAGCCCAATAGGCTCAGGAACCTGTACACCTGTTGATTTACGGTTGAGAGGCGGGACCAAAGAGCCAGAGCTCAACCCCCGCAAGCACAACTAGGTGAGTACAACTAGGTGGGTGAGTACACACACACACACACACACACCTAGGATGTAGCGAGTAGTAGCTGACTAATTCCCAGGTACCTATTTACTGCTAGGTGAACAGTGCCGGGACCCTGGAATTCTGGAGTCCTTTTGAATTATCCTGGCAACCTAGTTGAGTGAGAAGCCTGTGATTGTAGGCATGTTGCCACCTCTAAACTCGCTGGTACCCCCTCCTCCCCCTTCATCCAAACCCCTCTGCCACTGTGTGCTAGGCACACCAACGTGGTGTAATCAATCCCCCCTTCCTCTTCACCATGTGTGAAGTGAAGGGTGACGGTTGTTAACCCTTCTACCCCTTGCTTCGCCCCCCCTCCCCCCCCCCACTGTGTCAGGTACACTTGGGTGTTGTTACACCTCCTCACGCGAGGCGGAGGAGGTGTAACATAGTCTTGTATTTTCCTCTCTTTGATGTTCTCTCTCTCTCTCTTCTCTCTCTCTCTCTCTCTCTCTCTCTCTCTCTCTCTCTCTCTCTCTCTCTCTCTCTCTCTCTCTCTCTCTCTCTCTCTCTCTCTCTCTCTCTCTCTCTCTCTCTCTCTCTCTCTCTCCTAATAAAACTACAATCACAGAGTTGCTATCAGCGGATCTCAAACCTCTCAACAGACATTAATTTATTAGATGAATTTATTAATATTGTCCAATAGGAATAAACTTTAATGCAAAATTTCAAAATCATGTTAGTTAGTACACGAATCGTCTTTAGTGAGTCTATAAATACTCTTACGAATTTTCGCAGAGTAAGTTCTGATTCTGATTCTGATTTCCCTTGAATTTCATAAAAGAGCCTGAATACAATACAATTTTTTTTAAGGTTCTGATAGTCCCTGATCGTCTTCATTGCGTCTATACATTCCAAAATGTCGATTTTATAAATATTTGAATTTTGATTATAATTATTCTTTAGCGATTAATTACTAAATAGTAATTTAGCAGTGATTAATCTCTGCACTTTTCCAGTCTTTTCGCATCTATTGAGAGGATGACCTAAATGCCAGGGACCAGATTCACAAGGTAGTTACGCAAGCACTTACGAACCTGTCCATCTTTTCTCAATCTTTGGCGGCTTTGATTACAATTATTAAACAGTTAATGAGCTCCGAAGCACTAGGAGGCTGTTTATAACAATAACAACAGTTGATTGGTAAATTTTCATGCTTGTAAACTGTTTAATAAATATAACCAAAGCCGTCAAAGATTGAAAAAAGATGTAGACGTTCGTAAGTTCTTGCGTAACTGCTTCGTCAATCTGGCCCCAGAAACGATTTTGGCGACACTTAAGTTGATTAAAAGCTATGGGGGTATTTAGTTCCACATACCATTCCTAGATGGCTCTGCCGACCGTCTCCGATGTTGTAACGTGACGGCCTCACGTTACAACATCGTTGCACAATCAATAACGGGAGAGAACAATCGTCCAAACGCCAAATATGTGTGTGTGCCGATTGTTGATACAGCAAGTCTTTACAACCGATTGTTGCAGTGGGGGAATATATGACGATTTTGAGATTGGAATATGAGTGTGTGTGTACTGACCTGAGTGTGTGTGTGTGGGTGTAGGTGTAGTGACTGTTAGTGACAGTCTGTGACTGTTAGCTGGGGAAGTTTTCTGTTGGGGCAGTATTGGTGGTGGGGAGTGTAGGTTCTCACTACAGTCCAGTACAGTACATTAAAATGGAGATTGTTTTGGTAAAACTCCTTGGAAACGAGTTTACGAAAACTTTGGTAATCTTCGTATCTTCGCTGGTGGAGAAGATAGAGCAAATGAAGTAGGAGAAATGAAAATGAAATAACAATAAGTAAAAGGAAATAACTTTTAAAGATACAAATTTATTTTATTTTATTATGAAAATAAAAAAAATAAAAATAACAAAAAGGAGAAGCAAATAAACCAACAAATGAATTATTGCACCGTTCAATACACGGGAATAAAATACAGGTGTTTAACATGCTGTCACATGCACGCACACACACATGTGTACACGTATGATGACCCACACATGTAAACACACACACACACACGCATTTGTTGAGCAGGTGTCGCACACAGACAAGCATGTGCGCATCTTGTCACATAAACGCACAGGTGAACAACATTGTGTCACATACACGCACACACAAACACAAATGTGGACAAAACAGTGTCACATGTCCGTACACATGTGTACAACGTATTCACACACACACACACACACACACACACACACACACACACACACACAGGTGTGAAACATGGGTTTGACACCAATTCACAGTTATATATAGGAATTAGTCCTCTGAACCTTGGCGCTTGCTGCTGATAGTTCCCTTCCCTTCTGAGCTGGATAAATATGTAGTCCAGTGCATATCGATGATGACATGTACAACATTAATATCCAATTTACGTTTATGGAAACTATAAAATTGTTCTTGATGAATAAATGTGTGAGAGAGAGAGAGAGAGAGATTGAGAAAGTGAAAGTGAGACAGAGAAATAAAATTCTTTCACAAATGCTCTCAGACCCGAAATAGCCCATCTGACATACGCAGGAGCAGAATATTACATTGCAAAACATTGAAAAATGGCTTAAAGGAAAAAAATACAAAATCCCCAGAAATATGGACCAATCTTGGATGTGGGTTGCTAAAGACTTCCTCCCCAGGTGAACAGGTTCAGGGTATCTGGGCTCTGACATTGATTAATGGTTCCTTACATGCGTCTCATTCACTGTCACCTTGGCCATCATTTTTGTGTTTTTGGATAGTTTTGCAGTTTATTGAATGTTTTCTCTAGCGTAACATATTTTAAAGGGAAACTCTTGTGTATATATTTATTATTTTTTGTCAGCACCCTTGGAAAGGGAAGTGAGAAATGGCTTAAAAAAAAATTAAATCATAAAAAAACGTAAATGTATATTGATTTTCTTTATGATTTAGTTAATAAGAAGATGAGAGGAGAAGTGAGGCTCGCCATTCATGCGGTTATTCCTATTAGGAGAATGTGTAACATTAGGTGTTACACAGGTTACACACATGGCGGGGGAAGGGAGGGGCTGTTTACCTACAACAGAAAAAGGGACAGTACAACACTTTCGCCAGCCGCTTTCATTTTCCACTACGACAACTTTTGGCCTTATGTAACGCATACGTGCGAAAAACAACGTTCTTTGTCAGAGGACAGGTTGCTATATTATGCACGCCTTTCTCTCTGCTACAGACTTCGGGGCTGTGCAGCAAGAGTTGTAAAACAACCTCTGAGAGTTGTAAGACAACCTCTGAGAGTTGTAAGACAACCTCTGAGAGTTGTAAGACAACCTCTGAGAGTTGTAAAACAACCTCTGAGAGTTGTAAAACAACCTCTGAGAGTTGTAAAACAACCTCTGAGAGTTGTAAAACAAACTCTGAGAGTTGTAAAACAACCTCTGGGAGTTGTAAAGCAACCTCTGAGAGTTGTAAAACAACCTCTGAGAGTTGTAAAACAACCTCTGAGAGTTGTAAAACAAACTCTGAGAGTTGTAAAACAACCTCTGAGAGTTGTAAAGCAACCTCTGAGAGTTGTAAAACAACCTCTGAGAGTTGTAAAGCAACCTCTGAGAGTTGTAAAACAACCTCTGAGAGTTGTAAAACAACCTCTGAGAGTTGTAAGACAACCTCTGAGAGTTGTAAAACAACCTCTGAGAGTTGTAAAGCAACCTCTGAGAGTTGTAAAACATTCTCTGAGAGTTGTAAAGCAACCTCTGAGAGTTGTAAAACAACCTCTGAGAGTTGTAAAACAACCTCCAAGGCCTAAGTGTTTTCATAATCTCCTAACTGCGTTTTATGATTCTCCTGGCTGGCTGCACCGACTAGGAGAAGGGGGGATAGGAAACACAGGCAGCAGAATTGATGTCCAACAGATATAATATACAACATGATGTCATACTTGTATATGACATGTATGTTATACGTGTATATGAAATGTATGTCATATGGGTGTATATGACACGCATATCATATATGCCACATGACACGCAGTACCTCAGTAAATCAAATTGAGGACTTCGTGATGTCATATACACTGAAGATGAATGACACCACTTGAGACAAGATGAAGTTTTTTGACATTTATAAAATTTAAATTGTGTTCTGGTGACTCGTATTGATTGATGGTACGTAATCACCCTCGTCAGATGTGCGCTTATAAGGCTCAAAACGCGCTTATAACGCTCAAAACGCGTCCATAAAACACAAAACGCGTTTATAAAAACTTAAAAAGCATTTAGAAAAGCACAAAACGCGTTTAAAAAGCTCAAAACGCGCTTATAAAAGCTCAAAACGCGTTTACAAAAGCTCAAAACGCGTTTACAAAAGCTCAAAACGCGTTTATAAAAGCTCAAAACGCGCTTATAGAAGTTCAAACAGCGTTTATAGAAGCTAAAAACGCGCTCATAAAAGCACAAACCGCGTTTCTAAAAACTCAATCCGCATTTCTAGGTCAAAACGCGCTTATCAAACTTTCTGATTGAAAATATTTCTTTCGTCACTCAGTCTTCGACGATTTTTTGTATAAAACAAATAAAGAAAAGCACTCGTGTTGATAACGATTTTTATTTTTTTAAGATTTTCTGTTTGGTCAACTGCAGTTGAATTTACATCGCCCCGTATGTATGTGTGTATGCGTGAGTGTATTTAAACATATATGTGTGTGTGGAGGTGTTTGAAACATATTTACGGAACATGTGAGCAAATACTCAGCATGTGTAGACAACTGTCACCAGAGAAGAGGATGACGAGGAGTGCCAAAATGTCGCGACAAATCATAGATGTTCTTGTGGCAGGGAGTTGTTGGTGACACCTTGCAAGCAAGAGGCTGATGCTGGTGTCCACATGAGAAGAAAGATGCTGGGATCCACAGGAGAGATAGATGCTGGTGTCCTCAGGAGAGATAGATGCTGGTGTCCTCAGGAGAGATAGATGCTGGTGTCCTCAGGAGAGATAGATGCTGGTGTCCTCAGGAGAGATAGATGCTGGTGTCCTCAGGAGAGGAAAGATGCTGGTGTCCTCAGGAGAGATAGATGCTGGTGTCCTCAGGAGAGATAGATGCTGGTGTCCTCAGGAGAGATAGATGCTGGTGTCCTCAGGAGAGATAGATGCTGATGTCCTCAGGAAAGATAGATGCTGGTGTCCTCAGGAGAGATAGATGCTGGTGTCCTCAGGAGAGATAGATGCTGGTGTCCTCAGGAGAGGAAAGATGCTGGTGTCCTCAGGAGAGATAGATGCTGGTGTCCTCAGGAGAGATAGATGCTGGTGTCCACATGAGAGATAGATGCTGGTGTCCTCAAGAGAGATAGATGCTGGTGTCCTCAGGAGAGATAGATGCTGGTGTCCTCAAGAGAGATAGATGCTGGTGTCCTCAGGAGAGATAGATGCTGGTGTCCACATGAGAGATAGATGCTGGTGTCCTCAAGAGAGATAGATGCTGGTGTCCTCAAGAGAGATAGATGCTGGTGTCCACATGAGAGATAGATGCTGGTGTCCTCAAGAGAGATAGATGCTGGTGCCCTCAGGAGAGATAGATGGTGGTGTCCTCAGGAGAGATAGATGCTGGTGTCCTCAGGAGAGATAGATGCTGGTGTCCACATGAGAGATAGATGCTGGTGTCCACATGAGAGATAGATGCTAATGTCCTCAGGAGAGATAGATGCTAGTGTCCTCAAGAGAGATAGATGCTGGTGTCCACATGAGAGATAGATGCTGGTGTCCTCAAGAGAGATAGATGCTGGTGTCCTCAGGAGAGATAGATGCTGGTGTCCACATGAGAGATAGATGCTAATGTCCTCAGGAGAGATAGATGCTGGTGTCCTCAGGAGAGATAGATGCTGGTGTCCTCAGGAGAGATAGATGCTGGTATCCACATGAGAGATAGATGCTGGTGTCCACATGAGAGATAGATGCTGGTGTCCTCAGGAGAGATAGATGCTGGTGTCCTCAAGAGAGATAGATGCTGGTGTCCACATGAGAGATAGATGCTGGTGTCCTCAAGAGAGATAGATGCTGGTGTCCTCAAGAGAGGTAGATGCTGGTGTCCTCAAGAGAGATAGATGCTAATGTCCTCAGGAGAGATAGATGCTGGTGTCCTCAGGAGAGATAGATGCTGGTGTCCTCAAAAGAGATAGATGCTGGTGTCCTCAAGAGAGATAGACGCTGGTGTCCACACGAGAGATAGATGCTGGTGTCCTCAGGAGAGATAGATGCTGGTGTCCTCAGGAGAGATAGATGCTGGTGTCCACATGAGAGATAGATGCTGGTGTCCTCAAGAGAGATAGATGCTGGTGTCCTCAAGAGAGATAGATGCTGGTGTCCTCAAGAGAGATAGATGCTGGTGTCCACATGAGAGATAGATGCTGGTGTCCTCAAGAGAGATAGATGCTAGTGTCCTCAAGAGAGATAGATGCTGGTGTCCACATGAGAGATAGATGCTGGTGTCCTCAAGAGAGATAGATGCTGGTGTCCTCAGGAGAGATAGATGCTGGTGTCCACATGAGAGATAGATGCTGGTGTCCTCAGGAGAGATAGATGATGGTGTCCTCAAGAGAGATAGATGCTGGTGTCCTCAAGAGAGATAGATGCTGGTGTCCACATGAGAGATAGATGCTGGTGTCCTCAAGAGAGATAGATGCTGGTGTCCTCAGGAGAGATAGATGCTGGTGTCCACATGAGAGATAGATGCTAATGTCCTCAGGAGAGATAGATGCTGGTGTCCTCAGGAGAGATAGATGCTGGTGTCCTCAGGAGAGTTAGATGCTGGTATCCACATGAGAGATAGATGCTGGTGTCCACATGAGAGATAGATGCTGGTGTCCTCAGGAGATATAGATGCTGGTGTCCTCAAGAGAGATAGATGCTGGTGTCCACATGAGAGATAGATGCTGGTGTCCTCAAGAGAGATAGATGCTGGTGTCCTCAAGAGAGATAGATGCTGGTGTCCTCAAGAGAGATAGATGCTAATGTCCTCAGGAGAGATAGATGCTGGTGTCCTCAGGAGAGATAGATGCTGGTGTCCTCAAAAGAGATAGATGCTGGTGTCCTCAAGAGAGATAGATGCTGGTGTCCACATGAGAGATAGATGCTGGTGTCCTCAGGAGAGATAGATGCTGGTGTCCTCAGGAGAGATAGATGCTGGTGTCCACATGAGAGATAGATGCTGGTGTCCTCAAGAGAGATAGATGCTGGTGTCCTCAAGAGAGATAGATGCTGGTGTCCACATGAGAGATAGATGCTAATGTCCTCAGGAGAGATAGATGCTGGTGTCCTCAGGAGAGATAGATGCTGGTGTCCTCAGGAGAGATAGATGCTGGTATCCACATGAGAGATAGATGCTGGTGTCCACATGAGAGATAGATGCTGGTGTCCTCAGGAGAGATAGATGCTGGTGTCCACATGAGAGATAGATGCTGGTGTCCTCAGGAGAGATAGATGCTGGTGTCCTCAAGAGAGATAGATGCTGGTGTCCACATGAGAGATAGATGCTGGTGTCCTCAAGAGAGATAGATGCTGGTGTCCTCAAGAGAGATAGATGCTGGTGTCCTCAAGAGAGATAGATGCTAATGTCCTCAGGAGAGATAGATGCTGGTGTCCTCAGGAGAGATAGATGCTGGTGTCCTCAAAAGAGATAGATGCTGGTGTCCTCAAGAGAGATAGACGCTGGTGTCCACACGAGAGATAGATGCTGGTGTCCTCAGGAGAGATAGATGCTGGTGTCCTCAGGAGAGATAGATGCTGGTGTCCACATGAGAGATAGATGCTGGTGTCCTCAAGAGAGATAGATGCTGGTGTCCTCAAGAGAGATAGATGCTGGTGTCCTCAAGAGAGATAGATGCTGGTGTCCACATGAGAGATAGATGCTGGTGTCCTCAAGAGAGATAGATGCTAGTGTCCTCAAGAGAGATAGATGCTGGTGTCCACATGAGAGATAGATGCTGGTGTCCTCAAGAGAGATAGATGCTGGTGTCCTCAGGAGAGATAGATGCTGGTGTCCACATGAGAGATAGATGCTGGTGTCCTCAGGAGAGATAGATGATGGTGTCCTCAAGAGAGATAGATGCTGGTGTCCTCAAGAGAGATAGATGCTGGTGTCCACATGAGAGATAGATGCTGGTGTCCTCAAGAGAGATAGATGCTGGTGTCCTCAGGAGAGATAGATGCTGGTGTCCACATGAGAGATAGATGCTAATGTCCTCAGGAGAGATAGATGCTGGTGTCCTCAGGAGAGATAGATGCTGGTGTCCTCAGGAGAGATAGATGCTGGTATCCACATGAGAGATAGATGCTGGTGTCCACATGAGAGATAGATGCTGGTGTCCTCAGGAGATATAGATGCTGGTGTCCTCAAGAGAGATAGATGCTGGTGTCCACATGAGAGATAGATGCTGGTGTCCTCAAGAGAGATAGATGCTGGTGTCCTCAAGAGAGATAGATGCTGGTGTCCTCAAGAGAGATAGATGCTATTGTCCTCAGGAGAGATAGATGCTGGTGTCCTCAGGAGAGATAGATGCTGGTGTCCTCAAAAGAGATAGATGCTGGTGTCCTCAATGCTGGTGTCCTCAAGAGAGATAGATGCTGGTGTCCACATGAGAGATAGATGCTGGTGTCCTCAGGAGAGATAGATGCTGGTGTCCTCAGGAGAGATAGATGCTGGTGTCCACATGAGAGATAGATGCTGGTGTCCTCAAGAGAGATAGATGCTGGTGTCCTCAAGAGAGATAGATGCTGGTGTCCACATAAGAGATAGATGCTAATGTCCTCAGGAGAGAGAGATGCTGGTGTCCTCAGGAGAGATAGATGCTGGTGTCCTCAGGAGAGATAGATGCTGGTATCCACATGAGAGATAGATGCTGGTGTCCACATGAGAGATAGATGCTGGTGTCCTCAGGAGAGATAGATGCTGGTGTCCTCAAGAGAGATAGATGCTGGTGTCCACATGAGAGATAGATGCTGGTGTCCTCAAGAGAGATAGATGCTGGTGTCCTCAAGAGAGATAGATGCTGGTGTCCACAAGAGAGATAGATGCTAATGTCCTCAGGAGAGATAGATGCTGGTGTCCTCAGGAGAGATAGATGCTGGTGTCCTCAAAAGAGATAGATGCTGGTGTCCTCAAGAGAGATAGACGCTGGTGTCCACACGAGAGATAGATGCTGGTGTCCTCAGGAGAGATAGATGCTGGTGTCCTCAGGAGAGATAGATGCTGGTGTCCACATGAGAGATAGATGCTGGTGTCCTCAAGAGAGATAGATGCTGGTGTCCTCAAGAGAGATAGATGCTGGTGTCCTCAAGAGAGATAGATGCTGGTGTCCACATGAGAGATAGATGCTGGTGTCCTCAAGAGAGATAGATGCTAGTGTCCTCAAGAGAGATAGATGCTGGTGTCCACATGAGAGATAGATGCTGGTGTCCTCAAGAGAGATAGATGCTGGTGTCCTCAGGAGAGATAGATGCTGGTGTCCACATGAGAGATAGATGCTGGTGTCCTCAGGAGAGATAGATGATGGTGTCCTCAAGAGAGATAGATGCTGGTGTCCTCAAGAGAGATAGATGCTGGTGTCCACATGAGAGATAGATGCTGGTGTCCTCAAGAGAGATAGATGCTGGTGTCCTCAGGAGAGATAGATGCTGGTGTCCACATGAGAGATAGATGCTAATGTCCTCAGGAGAGATAGATGCTGGTGTCCTCAGGAGAGATAGATGCTGGTGTCCTCAGGAGAGATAGATGCTGGTATCCACATGAGAGATAGATGCTGGTGTCCACATGAGAGATAGATGCTGGTGTCCTCAGGAGATATAGATGCTGGTGTCCTCAAGAGAGATAGATGCTGGTGTCCACATGAGAGATAGATGCTGGTGTCCTCAAGAGAGATAGATGCTGGTGTCCTCAAGAGAGATAGATGCTGGTGTCCTCAAGAGAGATAGATGCTAATGTCCTCAGGAGAGATAGATGCTGGTGTCCTCAGGAGAGATAGATGCTGGTGTCCTCAAAAGAGATAGATGCTGGTGTCCTCAAGAGAGATAGATGCTGGTGTCCACATGAGAGATAGATGCTGGTGTCCTCAGGAGAGATAGATGCTGGTGTCCTCAGGAGAGATAGATGCTGGTGTCCACATGAGAGATAGATGCTGGTGTCCTCAAGAGAGATAGATGCTGGTGTCCTCAAGAGAGATAGATGCTGGTGTCCACATGAGAGATAGATGCTGGTGTCCTCAAGAGAGATAGATGCTGGTGTCCTCAGGAGAGATAGATGCTGGTGTCCACATGAGAGATAGATGCTGGTGTCCTCAGGAGAGATAGATGATGGTGTCCTCAAGAGAGATAGATGCTGGTGTCCTCAAGAGAGATAGATGCTGGTGTCCTCAGGAGAGATAGATGCTGGTGTCCTCAGGAGAGATAAATGCTGGTGTCCTCAGGAGAGATAGATGCTGGTGTCCACATGAGAGATAGATCCTGGTGTCCTCAGGAGAGATAGATGCTGGTGTCCTCAGGAGAGGAAAGATGCTGGTGTCCTCAGGAGAGATAGATGCTGGTGTCCTCAGGAGAGATAGATGCTGGTGTCCACATGAGAGATAGATGCTGGTGTCCTCAAGAGAGATAGATGCTGGTGTCCTCAGGAGAGATAGATGCTGGTGTCCTCAAGAGAGATAGATGCTGGTGTCCACATGAGAGACAGATGCTGGTGTCCACATGAGAGATAGATGCTGGTGTCATCAAGAGAGATAGATGCTGGTGTCCTCAAGAGAGAAAGATGCTGGTGTCCTCAGGAGAGATAGATGCTGGTGTCCTCAGGAGAGATAGATGCTGGTGTCCTCAGGAGAGATAGATGCTGGTGTCCACATGAGAGATAGATGCTGGTGTCCTCAAGAGAGATAGATGCTGGTGTCCTCAAGAGATATAGATGCTGGTGTCCACATGAGAGATAGATGCTGGTGTCCTCAGGAGAGATAGATGCTGGTGTCCTCAAGAGAGATAGATGCTGGTGTCCTCAGGAGAGATAGATGCTGGTGTCCTCAAGAGAGATAGATGCTGGTGTCCACATGAGAGATAGATGCTGGTGTCCTCAGGAGAGATAGATGCTAGTGTCCTCAAGAGAGATAGATGCTGGTGTTCACATGAGAGATAGATGCTGGTGTCCTCAAGAGAGATAGATGCTGGTGTCCTCAGGAGAGATAGATGCTGGTGTCCACATGAGAGATAGATGCTGGTGTCCTCAAAAGAGATAGATGCTGGTGTCCTCAAGAGAGATAGATGCTGGTGTCCACATGAGAGATAGATGCTAATGTCCTCAGGAGAGATAGATGCTGGTGTCCTCAGGAGAGATAGATGCTGGTGTCCTCAGGAGAGATAGATGCTGATATCCACATGAGAGATAGATGCTGGTGTCCACATGAGAAATAGATGCTGGTGTCCTCAGGAGAGATAGATGCTGGTGTCCTCAAGAGAGATAGATGCTGGTGTCCACATGAGAGATAGATGCTGGTGTCCTCAAGAGAGATAGATGCTGGTGTCCTCAAGAGAGATAGATGCTGGTGTCCACATGAGAGATAGATGCTGGTGTCCTCAAAAGAGATAGATGCTGGTGTCCTCAAGAGAGATAGATGCTGGTGTCCACATGAGAGATAGATGCTGGTGTTCTCAGGAGAGATAGATGCTGGTGTCCTCAGGAGAGATAGATGCTGGTGTCCACATGAGAGATAGATGCTGGTGTCCTCAGGAGAGATAGATGCTGGTGTCCTCAAGAGAGATAGATGCTGGTGTCCTCAAGAGAGATAGATGCTGGTGTCCTCAAGAGAGATAGATGCTGGTGTCCACATGATAGATAGATGCTGGTGTCCTCAAGAGAGATAGATGCTGGTGTTCACATGAGAGATAGATGCTGGTGGCCTCAAGAGAGATAGATGCTGGTGTCCTCAGGAGAGATAGATGCTGGTGTCCACATGAGAGATAGATGCTGGTGTCCTCAAAAGAGATAGATGCTGGTGTCCTCAAGAGAGATAGATGCTGGTGTCCACATGAGAGATAGATGCTAATGTCCTCAGGAGAGATAGATGCTGGTGTCCTCAGGAGAGATAGATGCTGGTGTCCTCAGGAGAGATAGATGCTGGTATCCACAGGATAGATAGATGCTGGTGTCCACATGAGAAATAGATGCTGGTGTCCTCAGGAGAGATAGATGCTGGTGTCCTCAAGAGAGATAGATGCTGGTGTCCACATGAGAGATAGATGCTGGTGTCCTCAAGAGAGATAGATGCTGGTGTCCTCAAGAGAGATAGATGCTGGTGTCCACATGAGAGATAGATGCTGGTGTCCTCAAAAGAGATAGATGCTGGTGTCCTCAAGAGAGATAGATGCTGGTGTCCACATGAGAGATAGATGCTGGTGTTCTCAGGAGAGATAGATGCTGGTGTCCTCAGGAGAGATAGATGCTGGTGTCCACATGAGAGATAGATGCTGGTGTCCTCAGGAGAGATAGATGCTGGTGTCCTCAAGAGAGATAGATGCTGGTGTCCTCAAGAGAGATAGATGCTGGTGTCCTCAAGAGAGATAGATGCTGGTGTCCACATGAGAGATAGATGCTGGTGTCCTCAAGAGAGATAGATGCTTGTGTCCTCAAGAGAGATAGATGCTGGTGTCCACATGAGAGATAGATGCTGGTGTCCTCAAGAGAGATAGATGCTGGTGTCCTCAGGAGAGATAGATGCTGGTGTCCACATGAGAGATAGATGCTGGTGTCCTCAGGAGAGATAGATGCTGGTGTCCTCAAGAGAGATAGATGCTGGTGTCCTCATGAGAGATAGATGCTGGTGTCCTCAGGAGAGATAGATGCTGGTGTCCTCAGGAGAGATAGATGTTGGTGTCCTCAGGAGAGATAGATGCTGGTGTCCACATGAGAGATAGATGCTGGTGTCCTCAGGAGAGATAGATGTTGGTGTCCTCAGGAGAGGAAAGATGCTGGTGTCCTCAGGAGAGATAGATGCTGGTGTCCTCAGGAGAGATAGATGCTGGTGTCCACATGAGAGATAGATGCTGGTGTCCTCAAGAGAGATAGATGCTGGTGTCCACATGAGAGATAGATGCTGGTGACCACATGAGAGATAGATGCTGGTGTCATCAAGAGAGATAGATGCTGGTGTCCTCAAGAGAGATAGATGCTGGTGTCCTCAGGAGAGATAGATGCTGGTGTCCTCAGGAGAGATAGATGCTGGTGTCCTCAGGAGAGATAGATGCTGGTGTCCACAGGAGAGATAGATGCTGGTGTCCTCAAGAGAGATAGATGCTGGTGTCCTCAAGAGAGATAGATGCTGGTGTCCACATGAGAGATAGATGCTGGTGTCCTCAGGAGAGATAGATGCTGGTGTCCTCAAGAGAGATAGATGCTGGTGTCCTCAGGAGAGATAGATGCTGGTGTCCTCAAGAGAGATAGATGCTGGTGTCCACATGAGAGATAGATGCTGGTGTCCTCAAGAGAGATAGATGCTGGTGTCCTCAAGAGAGATAGATGCTGGTGTCCACATGAGAAGAAAGATGCTGGGATCCACAGGAGAGATAGATGCTGGTGTCCTCAGGAGAGATAGATGCTGGTGTCCTCAAAAGAGATAGATGCTGGTGTCCTCAAGAGAGATAGATGCTGGTGTCCACATGAGAGATAGATGCTGGTGTCCTCAGGAGAGATAGATGCTGGTGTCCTCAGGAGAGATAGATGCTGGTGTCCACATGAGAGATAGATGCTGGTGTCCTCAAGAGAGATAGATGCTGGTGTCCTCAAGAGAGATAGATGCTGGTGTCCACATAAGAGATAGATGCTAATGTCCTCAGGAGAGATAGATGCTGGTGTCCTCAGGAGAGATAGATGCTGGTGTCCTCAGGAGAGATAGATGCTGGTATCCACATGAGAGATAGATGCTGGTGTCCACATGAGAGATAGATGCTGGTGTCCTCAGGAGAGATAGATGCTGGTGTCCTCAAGAGAGATAGATGCTGGTGTCCACATGAGAGATAGATGCTGGTGTCCTCAAGAGAGATAGATGCTGGTGTCCTCAAGAGAGATAGATGCTGGTGTCCACAAGAGAGATAGATGCTAATGTCCTCAGGAGAGATAGATGCTGGTGTCCTCAGGAGAGATAGATGCTGGTGTCCTCAAAAGAGATAGATGCTGGTGTCCTCAAGAGAGATAGACGCTGGTGTCCACACGAGAGATAGATGCTGGTGTCCTCAGGAGAGATAGATGCTGGTGTCCTCAGGAGAGATAGATGCTGGTGTCCACATGAGAGATAGATGCTGGTGTCCTCAAGAGAGATAGATGCTGGTGTCCTCAAGAGAGATAGATGCTGGTGTCCTCAAGAGAGATAGATGCTGGTGTCCACATGAGAGATAGATGCTGGTGTCCTCAAGAGAGATAGATGCTAGTGTCCTCAAGAGAGATAGATGCTGGTGTCCACATGAGAGATAGATGCTGGTGTCCTCAAGAGAGATAGATGCTGGTGTCCTCAGGAGAGATAGATGCTGGTGTCCACATGAGAGATAGATGCTGGTGTCCTCAGGAGAGATAGATGATGGTGTCCTCAAGAGAGATAGATGCTGGTGTCCTCAAGAGAGATAGATGCTGGTGTCCACATGAGAGATAGATGCTGGTGTCCTCAAGAGAGATAGATGCTGGTGTCCTCAGGAGAGATAGATGCTGGTGTCCACATGAGAGATAGATGCTAATGTCCTCAGGAGAGATAGATGCTGGTGTCCTCAGGAGAGATAGATGCTGGTGTCCTCAGGAGAGATAGATGCTGGTATCCACATGAGAGATAGATGCTGGTGTCCACATGAGAGATAGATGCTGGTGTCCTCAGGAGATATAGATGCTGGTGTCCTCAAGAGAGATAGATGCTGGTGTCCACATGAGAGATAGATGCTGGTGTCCTCAAGAGAGATAGATGCTGGTGTCCTCAAGAGAGATAGATGCTGGTGTCCTCAAGAGAGATAGATGCTAATGTCCTCACGAGAGATAGATGCTGGTGTCCTCAGGAGAGATAGATGCTGGTGTCCTCAAAAGAGATAGATGCTGGTGTCCTCAGGAGATATAGATGCTGGTGTCCTCAAGAGAGATAGATGCTGGTGTCCACATGAGAGATAGATGCTGGTGTCCTCAGGAGAGATAGATGCTGGTGTCCTCAGGAGAGATAGATGCTGGTGTCCACATGAGAGATAGATGCTGGTGTCCTCAAGAGAGATAGATGCTGGTGTCCTCAAGAGAGATAGATGCTGGTGTCCACATGAGAGATAGATGCTGGTGTCCTCAAGAGAGATAGATGCTGGTGTCCTCAGGAGAGATAGATGCTGGTGTCCACATGAGAGATAGATGCTGGTGTCCTCAGGAGAGATAGATGATGGTGTCCTCAAGAGAGATAGATGCTGGTGTCCTCAAGAGAGATAGATGCTGGTGTCCTCAGGAGAGATAGATGCTGGTGTCCTCAGGAGAGATAGATGCTGGTGTCCTCAGGAGAGATAGATGCTGGTGTCCACATGAGAGATAGATGCTGGTGTCCTCAGGAGAGATAGATGCTGGTGTCCTCAGGAGAGGAAAGATGCTGGTGTCCTCAGGAGAGATAGATGCTGGTGTCCTCAGGAGAGATAGATGCTGGTGTCCACATGAGAGATAGATGCTGGTGTCCTCAAGAGAGATAGATGCTGGTGTCCTCAGGAGAGATAGATGCTGGTGTCCTCAAGAGAGATGGATGCTGGTGTCCACATGAGAGACAGATGCTGGTGTCCACATGAGAGATAGATGCTGGTGTCATCAAGAGAGATAGATGCTGGTGTCCTCAAGAGAGATAGATGCTGGTGTCCTCAGGAGAGATAGATGCTGGTGTCCTCAGGAGAGATAGATGCTGTTGTCCTCAGGAGAGATAGATGCTGGTGTCCACATGAGAGATAGATGCTGGTGTCCTCAAGAGAGATAGATGCTGGTGTCCTCAAGAGAGATAGATGCTGGTGTCCACATGAGAGATAGATGCTGGTGTCCTCAGGAGAGATAGATGCTGGTGTCCTCAAGAGAGATAGATGCTGGTGTCCTCAGGAGAGATAGATGCTGGTGTCCTCAAGAGAGATAGATGCTGGTGTCCACATGAGAGATAGATGCTGGTGTCCTCAGGAGAGATAGATGCTAGTGTCCTCAAGAGAGATAGATGCTGGTGTTCACATGAGAGATAGATGCTGGTGTCCTCAAGAGAGATAGATGCTGGTGTCCTCAGGAGAGATAGATGCTGGTGTCCACATGAGAGATAGATGCTGGTGTCCTCAAAAGAGATAGATGCTGGTGTCCTCAAGAGAGATAGATGCTGGTGTCCACATGAGAGATAGATGCTAATGTCCTCAGGAGAGATAGATGCTGGTGTCCTCAGGAGAGATAGATGCTGGTGTCCTCAGGAGAGATAGATGCTGGTATCCACATGAGAGATAGATGCTGGTGTCCACATGAGAAATAGATGCTGGTGTCCTCAGGAGAGATAGATGCTGGTGTCCTCAAGAGAGATAGATGCTGGTGTCCACATGAGAGATAGATGCTGGTGTCCTCAAGAGAGATAGATGCTGGTGTCCTCAAGAGAGATAGATGCTGGTGTCCACATGAGAGATAGATGCTGGTGTCCTCAAAAGAGATAGATGCTGGTGTCCTCAAGAGAGATAGATGCTGGTGTCCACATGAGAGATAGATGCTGGTGTTCTCAGGAGAGATAGATGCTGGTGTCCTCAGGAGAGATAGATGCTGGTGTCCACATGAGAGATAGATGCTGGTGTCCTCAGGAGAGATAGATGCTGGTGTCCTCAAGAGAGATAGATGCTGGTGTCCTCAAGAGAGATAGATGCTGGTGTCCTCAAGAGAGATAGATGCTGGTGTCCACATGAGAGATAGATGCTGGTGTCCTCAAGAGAGATAGATGCTGGTGTTCACATGAGAGATAGATGCTGGTGGCCTCAAGAGAGATAGATGCTGGTGTCCTCAGGAGAGATAGATGCTGGTGTCCACATGAGAGATAGATGCTGGTGTCCTCAAAAGAGATAGATGCTGGTGTCCTCAAGAGAGATAGATGCTGGTGTCCACATGAGAGATAGATGCTAATGTCCTCAGGAGAGATAGATGCTGGTGTCCTCAGGAGAGATAGATGCTGGTGTCCTCAGGAGAGATAGATGCTGGTATCCACATGAGAGATAGATGCTGGTGTCCACATGAGAAATAGATGCTGGTGTCCTCAGGAGAGATAGATGCTGGTGTCCTCAAGAGAGATAGATGCTGGTGTCCTCAGGAGAGATAGATGCTGGTGTCCTCAAGAGAGATAGATGCTGGTGTCCTCAAGAGAGATAGATGCTGGTGTACACATGAGAGATAGATGCTGGTGTCCTCAAAAGAGATAGATGCTGGTGTCCTCAAGAGAGATAGATGCTGGTGTCCACATGAGAGATAGATGCTGGTGTTCTCAGGAGAGATAGATGCTGGTGTCCTCAAGAGAGATAGATGCTGGTGTTCACATGAGAGATAGATGCTGGTGTCCTCAGGAAAGATAGATGCTGGTGTCCTCAAGAGAGATAGATGCTGGTGTCCTCAAGAGAGATAGATGCTGGTGTCCTCAAGAGAGATAGATGCTGGTGTCCACATGAGAGATAGATGCTGGTGTCCTCAAGAGAGATAGATGCTTGTGTCCTCAAGAGAGATAGATGCTGGTGTCCACATGAGAGATAGATTCTGGTGTCCTCAAGAGAGATAGATGCTGGTGTCCTCAGGAGAGATAGATGCTGGTGTCCACATGAGAGATAGATGCTGGTGTCCTCAGGAGAGATAGATGCTGGTGTCCTCAAGAGAGATAGATGCTGGTGTCCTCAAGAGAGATAGATGCTGGTGTCCTCAGGAGAGATAGATGCTGGTGTCCTCAGGAGAGATAGATGTTGGTGTCCTCAGGAGAGATAGATGCTGGTGTCCACATGAGAGATAGATGCTGGTGTCCTCAGGAGAGATAGATGCTGGTGTCCTCAGGAGAGGAAAGATGCTGGTGTCCTCAGGAGAGATAGATGCTGGTGTCCTCAGGAGAGATAGATGCTGGTGTCCACATGAGAGATAGATGCTGGTGTCCTCAAGAGAGATAGATGCTGGTGTCCACATGAGAGATAGATGCTGGTGACCACATGAGAGATAGATGCTGGTGTCATCAAGAGAGATAGATGCTGGTGTCCTCAAGAGAGATAGATGCTGGTGTCCTCAGGAGAGATAGATGCTGGTGTCCTCAGGAGAGATAGATGCTGGTGTCCTCAGGAGAGATAGATGCTGGTGTCCACAGGAGAGATAGATGCTGGTGTCCTCAAGAGAGATAGATGCTGGTGTCCTCAAGAGAGATAGATGCTGGTGTCCACATGAGAGATAGATGCTGGTGTCCTCAGGAGAGATAGATGCTGGTGTCCTCAAGAGAGATAGATGCTGGTGTCCTCAGGAGAGATAGATGCTGGTGTCCTCAAGAGAGATAGATGCTGGTGTCCACATGAGAGATAGATGCTGGTGTCCTCAAGAGAGATAGATGCTGGTGTCCTCAAGAGAGATAGATGCTGGTGTCCACATGAGAGATAGATGCTGGTGTCCACATGAGAGATAGATGCTGGTGTCCACATGAGAGATAGATGCTGGTGTCCTCAGGAGAGATAGATGCTGGTGTCCACATGAGAGATAGATGCTGGTGTCCTCAAGAAAGATATAGATGCTGGTGTCCTCAAGAGAGATAGATGCTGGTGTCCACATGAGAGATAGATGCTGGTGTCCTCAAGAGAGATAGATGCTGGTGTCCTCAGGAGAGATAGATGCTGGTGTCCACATGAGAGATAGATGCTGGTGTCCACATGAGAGATAGATGCTGGTGTCCTCAAGAGAGATAGATGCTGGTGTCCTCAGGAGAGATAGAAGCGGGTGTCCTCAAAAGAGATAGATGCTGGTGTCCTCAAGAGAGATAGATGCTGGTGTCCTCAGGAGAGATAGAAGCTGGTGTCCTCAAGAGAGATAGATGCTGGTGTCCTCAAGAGAGATAGAAGCTGGTGTCCTCAAGAGAGATAGATGCTGGTGTCCTCAAGAGAGATAGAAGCTGGTGTCCTCAAGAGAGATAGATGCTGGTGTCCTCAGGAGAGATAGATGCTGGTGTCCTCAAGAGAGATAGATGCTGGTGTCCTCAAGAGAGATAGATGCTGGTTGTCATGTTCACAGAAAATGGTACCATCCGTTTTCTATGTGCGGCGGCTGAGACGCCAGAGAAAGAAGGTAAACAAGAGCGTACAGGACGCCCGCCAAGCTTGGTAGCTACTAGTCATGTAATCATATTAAGTATTAAAGTCAGTAACCAAGTCATGACTTTGCATCAACCCTACAACCAAGACTTCCTCAGTAACACACAAACACCACATTGGCGACGAGGATGAACTGTGAACGCAGGTATTTGTTCAGTTTCAAACACAAGGGAGAAGCATGCTGCCTGGAGGAGGAAGAGAAGCTGTGAGCGCCATACCCGATGCTGTATGCTAACCGATGCTGTGTGCTAACCAATGCTGTGTGCTAAACGATGCTGTGTGCTAACCGATGCTGTGTGCTACCCAAGCTGTGTGCTACCCAAGCTGTGCTGAAGAAACTGTACTGAGGAATCTGCCGACGTTGTGTACGAAACGACGCTTTGATGTGTACAAAACCTGATGTTTTGGTTACGAAACGACGCTTCGTGCTACAAAATTCATCACACTGAACTGACTGCTGTAACAACTGCTGTACCAACTGCTGCACCAACTGCTGTACCAACTGCTGTGCCAACTGCTGTGCTGCTGCTGTACCAACTGCTGTGCTGCTGCTGTGAGTAGGAACAACACATGTACACAAGGGCTAGGTAAGAAGTCAGTTGCTGCTATATTGTGCACTGTTGTGAACTTTTGCATTAAAATGCTTGTGTGCTTTGCTAAATTAAAGTAATTACAGTGAATTCTTGACTAACATATACAGTGCAGTAAGTGTTTAATATTCTGAGGAACATTTAAGTGATAAGTTACATTTATTCAGTAAAAATGGCAAATATACCTCAGTTTCCTGCATTTGATCCTGACTGTGACCAGACAAACCTGTCACAGAGGTGGGTCAAATGGCTTAAAAAGTTTGAAAATTTGTTGATAGTTTCTGACATCAAAAGTGCTGAAAGAAAGCGTGCCTTTCTACTTCATTATGCAGGTGATAGAGTTTGTGACATCTTTGACACACTGAAAGACACTGGTGGTGCCAAAGATTATGACACTGCCAAAGCCAAACTAACAGAGCATTTCAAACCAAGGCAAAATACTGCTATGGAAATTATGCATTTCAGGAGAGCAAAACAACTCTCCAATGAAACTGTGGATCAATACCACACACGTCTGCAGGGTTTAGCAGCCCATTGTGAGTTTGCTGATGTTGACAAAGAAATCAAACAGCAAATAATTGAAACATGCACATCTACACGTCTCCGTCGAAGAGCTCTAGAACTTGTTGATGATGAAAGCTCTCTTACCAAGATACTGGATATTGCTCGTCGAATGGAAGATGCTGCACGTGATGCTCGTGTCATGGAGTGCAGTGCCAACAACGGTTCTGCCACTGTTACTAACAGTGATGAGGTATGTAAGGTTCAGGGAGGACATCGCAATCAAAGAAGATATGCCAAACCTAACAGTAAATTTAGCCGAGAACCACATCACAACTGGGGTCAAGGAACAAGGCTCAAGCAGTCTCAACGACCCACATCAGAGGGTGTCAACAATAAATGTTACAATTGTGGAGGAGACTACCCACACCAAGATAATGTTTGTCCTGCTCAAGGTAAGAAGTGCTATGAGTGTGGAAAACTAGGTCATTTTGGTGCTTTGTGTCGTTCCGCACTAAAGAAACCACAGTCAATGAATAAAAGCACTGTACGAGGATCAGGTCATAGGGGTCGAGGTGGTAAACACAATATTGCACCTCATATCCAGAATGTTAATAATATACAAGACAACATTTCATTACAACCAGTCTCAGATGACAGTGAATGTGATTATACTTATGGAGTACAAGCAATCACAGAATGGAATGATCTTCCAAACAACCCAGAGACATGTGTATACATTGCTGGTATTTGTCTCAAGGTTCTCATTGACACTGGATCAAACATTGACACTATGGCTGAGTGCCACTATGAAAAATTTAGAAAACAGTTCCCAAAGCTAGAAAAATACAATGGTAAAGCCACTGCCTATGCTTCGAAGTTAGCCTTGCCAGTGATTGGAACTTTCACTGCAGAGATCAAGTCAAAGAATGCAATGCTCATTACTACATTCCATGTTGTTAGGAATGCAAAGGAGTCTTTACTCAGTTACAAGACTTCAACCAAATTGGGGCTACTTCAGCTTTCTAATGCTGTAGCAGTGGAATCTGCAAACAATGTTGATGGTATTGTTGCTGAATTTTCTGATCGATTTAAATCCATAGGTTGTTATACTGATAGCAAAGTACATCTGCATATCAACCCAGATGTAATTCCAGTTGCCCAACCACATCGCCGACAACCATTCCATACTCGCAAGAAAGTCGATGCTGAACTGGATAGGCTGATAGAACTAGATATCATTGAACCAGTAACAGGCCCAACACCATGGGTAAGCCCAATTGTCACTCCACCAAAGCCGAAGAATCCAGATGAGATACGCATTTGTGTGGACATGCGTGTTCCCAACAAGGCAATAATGCGTGAACGCCATCCTACACCGACTGTAGATGATATGATCTACCGCTTGAATGGTGCAACTGTATTCAGCAAGTTAGATTTAAACAAGGGCTATCATCAGCTTGAACTTGATGATGAGAGTCGCTTCATCACAACGTTTACGACACATCGAGGTCTGTATAGGTACAAGCGCCTGAGTTTTGGTATCAACAGTGCTGCCGAGGTATTCCAGCACATCATCAGCCAGGTATTGCAAGATATACCTAATGCTGACAACATGTCTGATGACATCATTGTTTATGGCCGTACCCAAGCTGAACACGACAAAGCTCTTCGTGCAACATTGCAACGCTTACGAGAAAAGAATTTGACGCTAAGCCGAGCAAAGTGTGAGTTCAATCAACATAAAATTGAATTCTTTGGACATGTACTTAGTGACAAAGGTCTGTCTCCAGATCCTAAGAAAGTTGCAGATATCAAGAACGCTGCACCTCCTTCAACGTCCACTGAAGTACATAGTTTTCTGGGAATGGCAAACTACTGTTCTCGCTTCATTCCAGATTTTGCTACCATTACAAAGCCTCTACGTGAGCTCCTGAAGAAAAATGCATCATGGTACTGGAGCGATATCGAGCAAAATGCATTTGATGCTGTGAAAGATGCACTAGTAGAGAATGCGACTGCTGCATACTTTGATCCATCAATGGACACTGAGTTAACGGTGGATGCTAGTCCTGTTGGATTAGGTGCTGTTTTAGCCCAACACAAACCTGGTCAACCAGATTCCAGAGTAGTAATTGCCTACGCCAGCCGTTCTCTCACAGATGTTGAGCAACGATACAGTCAGACAGAGAAGGAAGCTCTTGCTCTTGTATGGGGCTGTGAACACTTCAATGTGTATCTGCTTGGTGCGCCCTTCACCACGATGGTCACTGACCACAAACCGTTGGAGACCATCTTCAATAATCCAAAGTCCAAACCACCAGCTCGCATTGAGAGATGGGCTCTTCGTCTGCAACCATACAACTTTACGGTGAAATACAAGCCGGGTGCAGGCAATCCCGCTGATTACATCAGTCGACATCCTGCCAACAGTTTCACCATCACCAAGCATCAGCAAGTTGCCGAGGAATATGTACACTCTGTAACCTGTGATGCAGTCCCTAAGGCTCTTACTCTTGATGAAATCCGTACTGCAACCCTAGAGGACCCAACTCTGCAAGCAACAGTGGATGCATTGACTAAGAAAAAGTTTCCACGCATCCCACCCTCAGGAGTTGACCAAGATGCATTCAAAGCACTTGAACGCATCCAGACAGAATTAAGTGTTACGCAACAACGCGACACTGTGCTGCGAGGTACTCGTATCGTGATTCCAGCTGTTCTCCAGCAACGTGCTCTGAAGCTTGCACATCAAGGACACCAAGGTCTTGTTAGGACGAAACAGCTGCTACGAGAAAAGGTGTGGTTTCCTGGCATTGATCGTCAAGCAAAGGATATGCATGATGCCTGTGTCCCTTGCCAAGCTGCAGTGGATACTTCAAGACCAACACCTCTACAACCTTCACCACTACATGCTGCACCATGGACGGAAGTATCGATGGACTTCTGCGGACCACTACCAACTGGAGAGTACTTGATGGTAGTCATTGATGATCACTCACGTTATCCAGAAGTAGAAATCATCAATTCCACATCTGCAAAGGCCGTCATCCCGAAACTTGACAAGATCTTTTCAAACTTTGGCATTCCTGAAGTTGTCAAGACGGACAATGGACCGCCATTCAATAGACAAGACTTTGTCAACTTTGCTGAGCATATTGGATTCAAACACCGCCGTGTGATGCCACTACATCCTCAAGCAAATGGAGAAGTTGAGAGATTCATGCAACCTCTCATGAAAGCGGTACGCTGTGCTCATGCCGAAGGACGATCCTGGAAACAAGCTATGTATGCTTTTCTCAGGAACTACCGTGCAACACCACATGGAACACTGGGCAAGTCACCTGGTGAACTTTTATTTGGACGTCCTATGAGAATCGCACTACCCGTCATGCCAGCCGAGGTAACGGATAAACGTCTCGCTCAGAAGGATGCACTAGCCAAGGGCAAAATGAAAATTGCTCATGATCAACGTGCAAAGGAACAGTTCATAAAGGTTGGAGACACTGTTCTCGTTAAAAAGAAAAAAGAGGGAAAGTTAGATATGCCGTATGATACAAAACCATATAAAGTGATTAGTGTAAAAGGAACTATGGTAACAGCTAGTAATAGAGATCATAGTATAACACGTAATATGACTTATTTCAAAGTGATTCCAACTAGTGTAGAAAATGATGAAGTGCAAAGTCGTGCAAAAGAAAAAGAAAAAAATAGTTATAACCCGACAAACAATTCATCAAGGGATGTTATTGCATTTAAGGACTCTCGTCCTAAACGTCATGTTAAACGCCCTACACGATTTGATGATTAATTGTGTTCCTATGTAATGAAAAGTATTTACTTATTGTGCTAAACTAAATTTAATATTGTTTGAATAATGCAGATATCTCATTCAATATTTTGTAACTTTGTATTACAGTTTCTTTCATGTTTGTTTAACATTGCATATGTATTTTTAACATTGAAATCCTTTGTGGAAAAGATTAAGTTGTTTAAATTCTTTGTGTGCTTAATTAATGTTAAATGTATGCAGTATCTCTTGATATGTTAATAACTTACTTTGTGTCAATAACTTTGCTTTGTGCTACACGCATGGTAGACATCCTGTGTTCATTCTTTTTAAAGAAAAGGAGGGATGTCATGTTCACAGAAAATGGTACCATCCGTTTTCTATGTGCGGCGGCTGAGACGCCAGAGAAAG
>NW_025570812.1:0-14252 GCF_020424385.1 Procambarus clarkii
GTGTAGGTATGAATACCTGCTGAAGGCCCCGGGGGTGACAAGAAGAACCGTATCTCCTTCATTCCAACACTATGAACGTTGAAAGGTGCGTTGTCTGAGCTTTGTGTATGGCGAGGCAGGTACAGTATATGGGTGAGGGTGAGGGGAGGGTCGCCGCCGTCTCAGTGCCGCCACCCACCAGCCCCCAAGGCGGGGTACGGGGGGAAGGGGGGAGTGATGGGGGAGGCTCTCGAGCTGCCTACAGTGATGTTAGTGGAAAGTTAGTGCGTTCATAAGCAAATCGGTGAGTGTAGTGTTTAAAAACAAAGTGCACTAGTGATTTCCCCGAGTGTTTGATAGTGTGTAACAAGTGTGACGGCAGCCTCCTGTTACGGCCCTCTCGGGACGCAACGGGGTTCTTGCTCTGATGTTGTTAGAGAAGATATATGTATCCGTTCCCGAGCCAGTAGTGGCTATCAAGGGATGAGATCCGTGACGCAAGTAACTTAAAGGGAGTAGGGAAAGAAAGCTAAGAACTTAATATAATATAATGTCCGTCACCAATAAATATATATATAAACGGTTACACAAAGGGGGGGGGGGTATTAACACTATACAAGGGGATTAATCCATAATCGTTGTCTTCTGCTGAAGACTCTGGTGCCACACCACTTGGTGCTGAGTCCTTGGTGCTTCTTCGTGGCCTCAAGACGTGTCCTCTGAGAATGCCGAGCCTACCCGGGCCACAGGTCAGCCAAAACGCAGGTCCACTGGGGGCACCGTCGTGGAGGCCGTCAACCACACGTCCAGCTGGTCTGCTGGCAGGTACTGAGCCACCAAGGCTGGTACGGCCACTCCACGAACGATATAAGGGGTACGCCCTAGACAGGAGTCTCGTGTGATATCACAAATCACCCTCCTGTCTTCAGTACCCCAGTGGATGATCGTCTCCAACAGTCGGTCCCGGGTAAATCCTTTTACTGCCACTCCACTGGCAGGCTAACACACCACAGTGTTCTTCCGGGGGGACGACGTCACAACAGCTGCAGCAAACTTCACAGTATGGAGACTGGCTGCCTCGGGTAGACTGACTCAACCTTCAACACAGCGGTCCCAGGTCGACTCTGTAAACAGACACGTCATCAATGACTGGGACACACTAAAACACCTTACTTACGGGCTCGGGCACAAACACCTGACGTATCCAGTCCATAGATGGCGCTGTCGTCGGAGCACCACCTCACCAGAGGTCAGTGGCGGCGGTGTAGAGTGCTGAACGGGACTGGAAACTGGCCCTCGTAGCTGATACACGGCATCCTCACCAGGTGTCGTCGGCGTTTGGCGGGGGGTTTCGGGAGCTGACCCACAGATGGTGTAGTCGTTACTACTCCGTGCTCGGACGCTGGATCCGGGTTCGTAACACCTCCCTCGTGTGCCCCCCCTCCACCACCCCCGCCCGCCATCTTCCCCCAACCCGCTACCTGCGCCCGACCCAGCCAGCCGCCCATCAACACACAGCCTACCCACAGACGGTGCCCAGGCCATGCCCAACTCCCCCAGGAGGGTAATGCTTGCCGTGTTACTCTCCATCTGGGAAGGAGAGGGTGCACTCAGTGGGCAGCCAGGCGTCATCACATCTAGGCATGGCACATGTCGCACCTGATACCCAGCCTCTTTCCAGCCAAGAAGATGGCCACCCAAGAGGAAACTGTCAAGTGTGTGACAGACGGTATCGTCTCAATTCAAATGGAACTGTCCGCTATCATTCTCTCAATTCAGGTGGTTGTCTAGGGTCTAGGCGCCTGCCCCGGGGCAGTGACGATGGACAACCTGCTGCAGGAGCGAGGAACAATACCTCCCTCAACTTCATTTCAGCAGATAATCTGCTTGAAGCAATCAAAGCGACGTCCACCAGGACCTTTCCCCACATCCCCAAGGCTGCCCGTCATCAAGCAGCAGCCAAACTCACCAGTCTGCTGACAAAGGTCAACAATGCTCCCAGAACCTCTGGATCGTGGCACAATCTCCTTCTATTTGGGAATGCATGCCTAGCATTACCGCCCAGGAGAGACAAGTCATTAGCAACTTCTGTAATCAGAGCTCTTAATGAATTCCCCAGAGCAGACAACCTCGTCCGCCTCCCCCCTCGTGCCAAGAACACCAGCCGCAGGACCACCAACAATAACTCATCTGAGAACCACAAAATGAGAGCACAGATCACCAGGAAAATAGAGGAGGGCAATACCACAGGTGCCATCAGAATCATGACCAGCGATGAAACTATTGCCCCCAGGAACGCCACAACAGCAGAGGCTCTGCAAGACAAACACCCACCCAGAGCCCCCGACAGCAGCAGGGATCCCCAGGAAAACAATGCTGGCATAGAACCCTTGACTGTTCGAGAACCTGAGGTGTACAAAGCAGCCAAGTCTTTCCCAACAGGTTCAGCAGGGGGCTTTACGGGCCTAAGACCCCAGCACATCAAACAAATGCTGAACCCGGTGCTTGGAGATGCTGCAAAGGACCTTCTAGTGGAACTTACCAGATTCTCCAACATGTGTTTGGCTGGCGGCATCCCTGAGGACATCAGGCCTGTCTTTTATGGAGCAGCACTCTGTGCTCTAAAGAAGAAGGATAGGGGTATCAGGCCCATTGCCGTTGGCAACACCCTCCGACGCCTTGTAGCTAAGGCTGCAGTGAGATCTATCAGCCAGGAAGCAGCCACCTTGCTGAAACCTCATCAGCTCGGGTTTGGGATTCCCCTAGGTTGTGAAGCTGCAGCACATGCAGCGCGGGCTTACATTGTTGATCTCCCGGACCAGAAGGCACTAGTAAAGCTTGACTTCAAAAATGCCTTCAATCAAGTCAGACGAGACGCTGTCCTCAGGGCTGTACACAACCATTTCCGTCCCCTTTACCCATTCATCCGATCGTGCTACAGTGGGGACTCTAAGCTTCTTTTTGGGGAGCATGAAATAAACTCCTGTGAAGGTGTCCAACAAGGTGACCCCTTAGCCCCCCTCCTTTTCTGCCTAGCTATCAAAGAGGTCACTGATAGTCTGACAAGCGAGCTAAACATCTGGTACCTGGATGATGGCACTCTAGCTGGAACTCCGGAAACCATTTTGGGGGATATAAGGAAAATCCAGGAGCAGGGAGCAGCCTTAGGCCTCATTCTCAATGCATCCAAATGTGAAATAATCTCCCGCAACCCAGACATCACTGGGCAAATACAAAATGCTCTTCCAGACATTCTCGTTGTCGAGCCACCGGACTGCACTCTCCTGGGTGCCCCCATTGGCCCACGAGCAATCGAGGAGGTCCTGGCTGCAAAAATCACTGACCTAAAGAGAATGCAGGACAGGATTGACAAGATTGATGCCCATGATGCTCTCTTTCTCCTTACAAGATGCCAACTTAGATGCCCTAAGTTGACCTACTTTCTGAGATGTTCTCCATCCTACAGCAGCCCTAAGTTAAATGTGTATGACACCCTTCTGAGGTCCATGCTGGTGAAAGTCCTGAACCTGCCATTGGACGACTCTCAGTGGGAGCAAGCAACCCTTCCTGTAAGACTCGGCGGCCTTGGTGTCCGCACAGCCTTTCCAAATTGCTCTACCAGCCTTCCTTTCCTCCTCTCATGCATCGCACGACCTCGTCAGAGATATTTTACCTGCAACCCTGAGAGATTCAGCAGGAATACACGATCCTGCTTTCACTGAATGTTCAAATCAGTGGAATGTTCTTGCAGCCCCAGCAACCATTATAGAGCCAACAAAACAACACAAACAGTCCGGCTGGGACCACCCTCTAGTGGAAAAAGTAGCTGATGCCATGCTAAGCGTCGCAACATCAGACAAGGAGAAAGCCCGCCTCAGAGCAGTGCGTGCCCCCCATGCAGGAGACTTCCTCCTGGCAGTACCCATGTCTGCAATGGGCACGCGCCTAGAATCCCTTCGTGTAGCAGTGGCCCTCCGCCTTGGTGCCCCAATTCACACTGAATACAAGTGTATTTGCAACAGGGTGGAAGCAGACCAATACGGACTGCATGGGTTGCATTGCGGAAGCACAAAGGGCTGGCATGCAAGACACAACGAGGTCAATGACATCATTAAGAGAAGCCTCGTCTCAGCTGGGTGCCCAGCGGAGAGAGAACCTCGCATCCTAGGGGTCCAAAACCCGGATTTCCCAGCACTTCGCCCTGATGGCATCACCAAATACTCATGGAAGGAGGGTAGACAGTTGGTGTGGGACTACACATGTGTATCCACCCTGGCTGACACCTATGTACACTTCGGAGCTGATCAAGCAGGTGGGGCGGCCAACCACAGGGAAACAGCAAAATCACTCAAGTACAGGCGACTGGAAGGTCAATACCTCTTTGTTCCCATAGCGTCTGAGACGCATGGCCCCTGGGGCAAGAGTACCTTGGGATTTCTCAAGGAATTGGGGTCCAAGCTCATTGACGTCACCAGAGACCCAAGGGCTTCCAGTTTTTTATTTCAGCGTCTCAGTGTGGCGATCCAGAGGGGAAATGCTTGCTGCGTCCTCGGTTCCTGTCCAGAAGCGGAGGAGCTTCAAGAGATCCATAACCTTTAGGCATTTGTCTTGTATGTTTTGTAACCTTTAAATACACAATAAAGGAAAAAAAAAAAGGGAAGGGGGTGGTAGGAGAAAAGCACACAGAAACTGTATTGGAGGGGACCCACATTCCCTCCAATGCGTTATGTGTGGTTTCCTCCGAGGCTATGGGTCCCCCTTCTTCCAGCCAGAGAAGGGAGTGGTACTCCCTTCCCTATATTTAAATATATATATATATATATATATATATATATATATATATATATATATATATATATATATATATATATATATATATATATATATATATTTAAATATGTCACTAAGAACTCTTTGATATATATATATATATATATATATATATATATATATATATATATATATATAATATATATATATATATATATATATATATATATATATATATATATATGTCGTACCTAGTAGCCAGAACGCACTTCTCAGCCTACTATGCAAGGCCCGATTTGCCTAATAAGCCAAGTTTTCATGAATTTATGTTTTTTCGACTACCTAACCTACCTAACCTAACCTAACCTAACTTTTTCGGCTACCTAACCAAACCTAACCTATAAAGATTGGTTAGGTTAGGTCAGGTAGGGTTGGTTAGGTTCGGTCATATATCTACGTTAATTTTAACTCCAATAAAATAAAAGTGACATCATACATAATGAAATGGGTAGCTTTATCATTTTATAAGAAAAAAATAGAGAAAATATATTAATTCAGGAAAACTTGGCCTATTAGTCAAATCGGGCCTTGCATAGTAGGCTGAGAAGTGCGTTCTGGCTACTAGGTACGACATATATATATATATATATATATATATATATATAATATATATATATATATATATATATATGTCGTACCTAGTAGCCAGAACTCACTTCTCAGCCTACTATGCAAGGCCCGATTTGCCTAATAAGCCAAGTTTTCATGAATTAATGTTTTTTCGTCTACCTAACCTAACCTAACCTAGCTTTTTTTGGCTACCTAACCTAACCTTACCTCTATATATAGGTTAGGTTAGGTTAGGTAGGGTTGGTTAGGTTCGGTCATATATCTACGTTAATTTTAACTCCAATAAAAAAAAATTGACCTCATACATAGTGAAAATGGTAGCTTTATCATTTCATAAGAAAAAAATTATAGTAAATATATTAATTCAGGAAAACTTGGCTTATTAGGCAAATCGGGCCTTGAATAGTAGGCTGAGAAGTGAGTTCTGGCTACTAGGTACGACATATATATATATATATATATATATATATATATATATATATATATATATATATATATATATATATATATAAATATATATATATAAATATATTTATTTTCAATAAATTGTTTCCAATTAGTTTATTTGAATTATCATTATTATATTATATTAAGAACATAAATTATTGACTTAGTTGTGTTAGTTTAGGTTAGGTTTAGGTAGGTTAGGTTAAGTAAGGTTGGTTAGGTTCGGTCATATATCTACGTTAGTTTTAACTCAAATTTCAACAAATTAACTTATAATTAATGAAATGGACAGATTTATCATTTCATAAGTAAAAAATTAGAAAAATATTGAATTCAGGAAAAATTCGCTTATTAAGCAAATCGGGCCTTGCATATTAGGCCAAGAACTGCGTTCTGGCTACTAGATACAACATATATATATAAACCTGTGTCAGAGTTTTCAATGTGATAATTGATTAGAGTTCACTAATGCAGTGAAAAAGAAAAAAAAAGGTTGGAAATAACTCCATTACGACAATCTAATCTTCCAATCAGAAAATGAATCATATTAATATATATATATGACTAAAAACTCACCCCAGAAGTGACTCGAACCCATACTGCCAGGAGCAACGCAACTGGTATCTACAGGACGCCTTAATCCGCTTGACCATCACGACCGGACATAACCAGTTGCGTTGCTCCTGGCAGTATGGGTTCGAGTCACTTCTGGGGTGTGAGTTTTCAGTTGCATATAGTCCTGGGGACCATTCAGGCTTGTTCGCATTTGTGTTCCTCACGTGTGCCCCAAAGAATGAGGTGATTTGATAAAATGCTATGCCCAAGATTACCATCCGAGTGCCGGCGGGGAAGTGGTTCATATAGCTTTGTCCATCACTTCCTTACGTCCGGTCGTGATGGTCAAGTGGATTAAGGCGTCTTGTAGATACCAGCTGCGTTGCTCCTGGCAGTATGGGTTCGAATCACTTCTGGGGTGTGAGTTTTTAGTCGCATATACTCCTGGGGACCATTCAGGCTTGTTCGCATATATATATATATATATATATATATATATATATATATATATATATATATATATATATATATATATATATATATATATATATATATATATATATATATATAATGCGGGGGGAAATACCAAAACACGAGAGGGAAGAATACATAACATAGTATGCTGTATTAATGTGTATTTTTGCAAGGAGAACATAGTGATTAGTTAAGACAAATTGAGTACAGCCAATCTTTAGGCTGTTTACTCAAATGGACTATTGAGTACCCTCCCAATTTGACACTATAACGTAGGAATACCATGAGTGGTCTACCTACACGAGAAGTAATCCAACCACTTGGGCTGGAGCGATGGTCTCGCTTCATGCAGGTCCGCGTTCGATCCCCCGGATGGTCTATACGTTTTGGCACCATTCCTAGGGTTTAGGTAAGCTCCTAGGCGTGGTGTATATGCTCCTAGCTGTGAGTGAGCTCCTAGGCACGTAAGAGCTAGGAATAGATGACCTCCAAACCGTGAATATATAAGGCTATAAAGATATTCTCAGTTTTTGTTATACCCATTTTATATATATTTACAGAAGAGCAAACTTCTAGCATAAACAACAGTCGCTAAGTTTACCCGATAGGCAGACAAAGTTTACTATAATTGTATACCCTCCCCCCCCCCCGTGTGCTATAATTGAGCTTCAAAACCGTGTTCGAGGCCTAGAGAGAGAGACAAGAAATTGACTTTCATAAAAATAACAAATATTGCCATTTACGTGTACCCAAAAGGCAGGGGGGGGGGGGGGGAAAGTTGGACCCTTTGAACTGTTTTGAGTAAAGCCTTTATTGTGACCATTGTGGCAAGCGGCTTCTGGAGTTATTCTCTCTATCTTTAAGCCTTTTTCACTGCCTGTCTCTGTCTCCATTTCGGTTTCAATCTTTATAATATTTCGTTATTATTTCTGGCCCTCAAACGCCGCGTCACCCCATAAACTACGACCAATACTGGAAGAGTCAGGACTGGTTGTATTCTTGCATGACTTGTCAAGAATATATATAGTATTCTTAACAATGTATAGTCAAGAATATATAGTATTCTGTGACATTTCCAGTATTATTTCCAGGATAAAACGCAGATGTGTGTTACTCTGGCCTCTATGTGCTTCCAGGCAACATCGCTGCCTCAATGCTGCCTCTATGCTGCCCCTATGCTGCCTCTATGCTGCCTCTATGCTGCCTCAATGCTGCCTCTATGCTGCCTCTATGCTGCCTCTATGCTGCCTCTATGCTCCCTCTATGCTGCCTCTATGCTGCCTCTATGCTGCCTCTATGCTGTCTCTATGCTGCCTCTATCCTGCCTCTATGCTGCCTTTCTGCTGCCTCTATGGTTTAAAAACATATGAGGCTACCTGGCTTGATGGATACTGATTAGATTAATAGGGACAATGATTAATACACAGATATTAATCATACTAACGTGGTACATCAATGGGAGAATCCGTAGGGGCCGTGAAGAGGATTCGAACCAATGCGGTGCGTGTTCCCCAGGCACACGCCCCCGGACAACCAGGCCAAGACATGGTCAAAAGGATTGCAACCTGGAGTTCTACTGAACACACGAGGGATTCCTGGGGCTTCCACTCAAGCTGGACGATCAGAATTTTCACAACATTTATTCTTTGTACTCTGGCTGGCAACTGTTGTTGGATTGCCTCTTGGGAAGGTTCAGAAGGTCGTCCACTGGACCAACTCGTCCACTGGACCAACTCGTCCACTAGACAAACTCATCCACTGAACCAACTCGTCCACTGGATCAACTCGTCCACTGGACCAACTCGTCCACTGGATCAACTCGTCCACTGGATCAACTCATCCACTGGACCAACTCGTCCACTGGATCAGCTCGTCCACTGGAACAACTCGTCCACTGGATCAACTCATCCACTGGATCAACTCGTCCACTGGACCAACTCGTCCACTGGACCAACTCATCCACTGGATCAACTCGTCCACTGGATCAACTCGTCCACTGGATCAACTCGTCCACTGGATCAGCTCGTCCACTGGATCAACTCGTCCACTGGATCAACTCATCCACTGGATCAACTCGTCCACTGGATCAACTCATCCACTGGATCAACTCGTCCACTGGATCAACTCGTCCACTGGACCAACTCGTCCGCTGGATCAGCTCGTCCACTGGATCAACTCGTCCACTGGATCAACTCATCCACTGGATCAACTCGTCCACTGGACCAACTCGTCCACTGGACCAACTCATCCACTGGATCAACTCGTCCACTGGATCAACTCGTCCACTGGATCAACTCGTCCACTGGATCAGCTCGTCCACTGGATCAACTCGTCCACTGGATCAACTCATCCACTGGATCAACTCGTCCACTGGATCAACTCATCCACTGGATCAACTCGTCCACTGGATCAACTCGTCCACTGGACCAACTCGTCCACTGGATCAGCTCGTCCACTGGATCAACTCATCCACTGGACCAACTCATCCACTGGATCAACTCGTCCACTGGACCAACTCGTCCACTGGACCAACTCATCCACTGGATCAACTCGTCCACTGGATCAGCTCGTCCACTGGATCAACTCGTCCACTGAACCAACTCGTCCACTGGACCAACTCGTCCACTGGACCAACTCGTCCACTGGACCAACTCGTCCACTGGACCAACTCGTCCACTGGATCAGCTCGTCCACTGGACCAACTCATCCACTGGACCAACTCATCCACTGGACCAACTCGTCCACTGGACCAACTCATCCACTGGACCAACTCGTCCACTGGACCAACTCGTCCACTGGATCAGCTCGTCCACTGGACCAACTCATCCACTGGACCAACTCGTCCACTGGACCAACTCATCCACTGGACCAACTCGTCCACTGGACCAACTCGTCCACTGGACCAACTCATCCACTGGACCAACTCGTCCACTGGACCAACTCATCCACTGGACCAACTCGTCCACTGGACCAACTCATCCACTGGACCAACTCGTCCACTGGACCAACTCATCCACTGGACCAACTCGTCCACTGGACCAACTCATCCACTGGACCAACTCGTCCACTGGACCAACTCGTCCACTGGACCAACTCGTCCACTGGACCAACTCGTCCACTGGACCAACTCATCCACTGGACCAACTCGTCCACTGGACTAACTCATCCACTGGACCAACTCGTCCACTGGACCAACTCATCCACTGGACCAACTCGTCCACTGGAACAACTCAACCACTGGGACATGGGACCCTGGTTCACCCACTAACCACATTTCTCATTGTTAATTATCCAAAAATTTACAATGTAATTACCTCATCATTATTCATCATGCGAGGCAAGGTATGACAATGAGACCTCTGTTGGCTCTCATTCCTGACAATACCTTGTGATGATGATGAGGATGATGATGATGATTTCGGAGCTCAACGTCCCCTGCGGCCCGGTCTCCGACCAGGCCTCCTTGGATGGAATATATATCAATAAGTGCAGTGAGGTGAGACTGTGGAGTGTGAACTCAACACCTTTGTGTGTGTGTGTACGGTAGTGAATGTAGCAAGATTCAGTCTAGAGGGCCAGGGATTGTTCCATATGTAACTTTATCTCTTCTATACTATACATAAATTTACATAGAAACCCTAGAAAGATTTTTTTGGAGGGGGAAGTTGATAGGAACTTGGTTGAACTAGATTCTAATAAATCTAGTGAATGATTAATGAATTCTAATGAATTATAATGAATCTGTTCATTTGGTGAACAGTTCCTGTAAGTAGTTCTAGTGAACGTGCGACATTGTGAAGAGCTCTGGTGAACGTTCGACATTGTGAGGAATCTGATATTGAAAATTTTACAAATGCATCATGATTACAAATGATTTTTGCTTGGCTGGAGATTAATCATTTGAAAGGATTAAATTTTATCATCGACTGTGACGCAATTAAAAAAAATAATACTGTGATATTTTTTTATAAGAGATGAGAGAAATCGTAAAACTCAGTGGTTTTGAATTATATATATATATATATATATATATATATATATATATATATATATATATATATATATATATATATATATATATATATATATATATATATATATATATATATATATATATATATATATATATTTAAACTTAGAAGGGGTACCACCTCTGGTGCAAGTATAGGGATCCATTGACTCGGAGAAGAAATAAAGAGTACTCAGAGAAGACCTTGTGGATCCTCACTGAACACTGATATTTTCTTCTCCTACCACCCCTATTCTTTTGGTTTGTGTGTATATTTATCTAACTTTATTTGAAAATGTCATTACACAAAAAAGTTACAATATTGTTTACATGCAGGGTACAAGGCTGCTTGTCACAAGTTGAACAGCTACTCCAGCTCCTCAGATGGCGGGCGGGAACCATGGATGCAGTGAGCATTTCTCTCTGGACTGCCACACTAAGGCGCTGAAAAAGAACACTGGCAGCTCTATGGTCTCTAGTTGTTTCGATTAGCTTAGACCCCAACTCCTTCAAAAAGATATATATATATATATATATATATATAATATATATATATATATATATATATATATATATATATATATATATATAATATATATATATATATATATATATATATATATATATATATATGTCGTACCTAGTAGCCAGAACTCACTTCTCAGCCTACTACGCAAGGCCCGATTTGCCTATTAAGCCAAGTTTTCATGAATTAATTGTTTTTCGACTACCTAACCTACCTAACCTAACCTAACCTAACTTTTTCGGCTACCTAACCTAACCTAACTTATAAAGATAGGTTAGGTTAGGTAGGGTTAGTTAGGTTCGGTCATATATCTACGTTAATTTTAACTCCAATAAACATAAATTGACCTCATACATAATGAAATGGGTAGCTTCATCACTTCATAAGAAAAAAATTGTTGGTCCAGTGGACGAGTTGGTCCAGTGGATGAGTTGGTCCAGTGGATGAGTTGGTCCAGTGGACGAGTTGATCCAGTGGACGAGTTGGTCCAGTGGACGAGTTGGTCCAGTGGATGAGTTGGTCCAGTGGACGAGTTGGTCCAGTGGATGAGTTGGTCCAGTGGATGAGTTGGTCCAGTGGACGAGCTGATCCAGTGGACGAGTTGGTCCAGTGGACGAGTTGGTCCAGTGGACGAGTTGGTCCAGTGGACGAGTTGGTCCAGTGGACGAGTTGGTCCAGTGGACGAGTTGATCCAGTGGACGAGCTGATCCAGTGGACGAGTTGATCCAGTGGATGAGTTGGTCCAGTGGACGAGTTGGTCCAGTGGACGAGTTGATCCAGTGGATGAGTTGGTCCAGTGGATGAGTTGATCCAGTGGACGAGCTGATCCAGTGGACGAGTTGGTCCAGTGGACGAGTTGATCCAGTGGACGAGTTGATCTAGTGGATGAGTTGATCCAGTGGACGAGTTGATCCAGTGGATGAGTTGATCCAGTGGACGAGTTGATCCAGTGGACGAGCTGATCCAGTGGACGAGTTGATCCAGTGGACGAGTTGATCCAGTGGACGAGTTGATCCAGTGGATGAGTTGGTCCAGTGGACGAGTTGGTCCAGTGGACGAGTTGATCCAGTGGATGAGTTGATCCAGTGGACGAGTTGATCCAGTGGACGAGCTGATCCAGTGGACGAGTTGGTCCAGTGGACGACCTTCTGAACCTTCCCAAGAGGCAATCCAACAACAGTTGCCAGCCAGAGTACAAAGAATAAATGTTGTGAAAATTCTGATCGTCCAGCTTGAGTGGAAGCCCCAGGAATCCCTCGTGTGTTCAGTAGAACTCCAGGTTGCAATCCTTTTGACCATGTCTTGGCCTGGTTGTCCGGGGGCGTGTGCCTGGGGAACACGCACCGCATTGGTTCGAATCCTCTTCACGGCCCCTACGGATTCTCCCATTGATGTACCACGTTAGTATGATTAATATCTGTGTATTAATCATTGTCCCTATTAATCTAATCAGTATCCATCAAGCCAGGTAGCCTCATATGTTTTTAAACCATAGAGGCAGCAGAAAGGCAGCATAGAGGCAGGATAGAGGCAGCATAGAGACAGCATAGAGGCAGCATAGAGGCAGCATAGAGGCAGCATAGAGGCAGCATAGAGGGAGCATAGAGGCAGCATAGAGGCAGCATTGAGGCAGCATAGAGGCAGCATAGAGGCAGCATAGGGGCAGCATAGAGGCAGCATTGAGGCAGCGATGTTGCCTGGAAGCACATAGAGGCCAGAGTAACACACATCTGCGTTTTATCCTGGAAATAATACTGGAAATGTCACAGAATACTATATATTCTTGACTATACATTGTTAAGAATACTATATATATTCTTGACAAGTCATGCAAGAATACAACCAGTCCTGACTCTTCCAGTATTGGTCGTAGTTTATGGGGTGACGCGGCGTTTGAGGGCCAGAAATAATAACGAAATATTATAAAGATTGAAACCGAAATGGAGAGAGAGACAGGCAGTGAAAAAGGCTTAAAGATAGAGAGAATAACTCCAGAAGCCGCTTGCCACAATGGTCACAATAAAGGCTTTACTCAAAACAGTTCAAAGGGTCCAACTTCCCCCCCCCCCTGCCTTTTGGGTACACGTAAATGGCAATATTTGTTATTTTTATGAAAGTCAATTTCTTGTCTCTCTCTCTAGGCCTCGAACACGGTTTTTGAAGCTCAATTATAGCACACGGGGGAGAGGGGAGGGTATACAATTATAGTAAACTTTGTCTGCCTATCGGGTAAACTTAGCGACTGTTGTTTATGCTAGGAGTTTGCTCTTCTGTAAATATATATAAAATGGGTATAACAAAAACTGAGAATATCTTTATAGCCTTATATATTCACGGTTTGGAGGTCATCTATTCCTAGCTCTTACGTGCCTAGGAGCTCACTCACAGCTAGCTGCTAGGTAACAGGGTCATCAGGGGTGAAAGAAATTTTGTCCATTTGTTTCTGCCTGGTCCGGGAATCGAACCCGGGTCACAGAATATTACGAGTACTGAGCGCTGTCCGCTCAGCTGCCAGACCCCTGTGTGTGTGTGTGTGTGTGTGTACTCACCTAATTGTACTCACCTAATTGCGCTTGTGGGGGTTGAGCTCTGGCTCTTTGGTCCCGCCTCTCAACCGTCAATCAACAGGTGTACAGGTTCCTGAGCCTATTGGGCTCAGGTGTGTGTGTGTGTGTGTTTACGCACATGTGTGTATATGGAAAGTGTGTGTGTGTGTGTGTGTGTGTGTGTGTGTGTGTGTGTGTGTGTGTGTGTGTGTGTGTGTGTGTGTGCACATGTGTGTATACGGAAAGTGTGTGTGTGGTGTGTGTATATATGGAAAGTCATATATGTGAGAGTGGTGGTGGCGGTCCAGCATCCACA
>NW_025570813.1:0-22692 GCF_020424385.1 Procambarus clarkii
GATTTAGCTACTCAGGACGAAGTGTCCATGTAGCACGGGCTATGGTGAGCCCGAAGGGTAAACCGAGGTGTATACTCACGTCCATATCCTTGTGGGTGGTGAGGGGGAGGGCGAGGTGGACGGGCGTGGCGGGCGTGGTCGGGGCCGACCCGCCCTGGGGCCAAGCCGACGATATTTTGACGCCTACACACCACGCTGTCCGAACACAAGAGGCATTAATACATTACAGTCGCTGTATTGTTGGTCGTGGAGTCTTATCTCCACCATGTCCTAACACATACATAAATGGTATCGCATAAGCTTTAATACAACACCACACAATGTTATATTATATATATATATATATATATTATACACCATACACCACACACACACACACACACACACACACACTATACATAACGCTCCACATCACCATATACGACAGTCAAAACCACATACATAAGCACCATACACCATATTTGGTGTATGGTGTACTACCATACTACCAAACATGGTGCCAATACTACCATACACCATATTTTCCACTACCAAATAAACTTTCAGATATTTTTTACAAATAATAATTCACTCACGTTACAACAGCGACTGGACTAGGTGAACATCAGTCAATACCACACTTACATTTTGAACACAAGTTAGAAGGACTTAAGCCTGTCATTTGAAACTTCAGCTGTAATGGTGCCACAAAGATACATTTCGGCACAATTTATATAATTACAATATTAGGAATGCGAGAAGACAAATAAGAACACAACTAATAGACACTGTTCATATCATGAAGCTATAGAAAGCCACACACCCACAGCTTAATAGATCAAGAGTGTCTGGGAGAAATCCTGGATCAACATCACTATAAACACACACACACACACACACACACACACACACACACACACACACACACACACACACACACACACACACACACACACACACACACACACACAGCTTAATAGATCAAGAGTTTCTGGGAGAAATCCTGGATCAACATCACTACAAACACACACACACACACACACACACACACACACACACACACACACACACATTAGGTGAGTACATACGTTAGAAAGAACTTTTTCAGTGTCAGAGTAGTTAGTAAATGGAACGCATTAGGAAGTGATGTGGTGGAGGCTGACTCCATACACAGTTTCAAATGTAGATATGATAGAGCCCAATAGGCTCAGGAATCTGTACACCAGTTGATTGACGGTTGAGAGGCGGGACCAAAGAGCCAGAGCTCAACCCCCGCAAGCACAATTAGGTGAGTACAATTAGGTGAGTACACACACCTCACAGAACATGGATGAAACTGACTTCAAGAGGACTCAAGCCCAGTGTGACCTGTTTTTCTGTCAGTAATTCCCCCTCATATTAGCTACAGTTCACTCATGAGGTCTCCCTGCTTTTTCACGCAGAAACCATTAAAAACCTTTTTTTCATGCATGAGCAAGTGTGTAATTCATTACACACACATCACTCATTCTCAAGTTGTATACCTAACAATTAAGTTAATATTTCTGAACAAAACTGGAGTGGTCACTGGTAAGGGAGTGCTTGAAAAATGAGAATTGACTGAGTTGAGCAGGATTGAGCTGAGCTAGGTTGTGTATTCGGCACTATACAATTCACATATTCCTTTCAAGTGTTCCAAAGGATCTTTTGTCAGCGGGAGTAAAGCTATCGTGAGGTTAACACACAACGAAGGAGGGGTAGAAATAGCCCAAGCAACTCTACCCTTCCAGGATGTATTGTATCATCTCTTAAACTTGCTTGAACTTGAACATAAACCTTTAGGCCACACCTCGCCACACATGACCAAGACAAAACAAACCCCCACACTGGCGTGTTTACATGTGCTCACTGAACCTTACTGAACCTTATACTGTAACTGAACCTTACTGAACCCCTTGCCATGTACTGCCACCTTACAGTAATGAGAGCTGTGACCTCCCACCACCACGAACACAGTTAAGTGTGGCTTGTGAAGCTCCTCGACAGGCCAAAGAATAGGAGACAGACTAAGAGTGATTAACCCATACAGGGTCTAGCACTGTGGTTCTGCTATATATGTGCTATATAAGGTGTGTGCTATATATAAGGTGTGCTATATAAGAGCAGGGGTACAAGTGGCCGACCCCTCAGTGTTCAAGACCCCTCAGTGTTCAACTTGGTAAGCACCTCCAAAGGATACCTGATCAATCAGGCTGTGATTCATACATCAGGCTGCGAGCAGCCGCGTCCAACAGCTGGTTGGTTGACCAGTCCAGCAACGAAGAGGCCTGGTCGACGACCGGGCCGCGGGGACGCTAAGCCCCGAATTCACCTCAAGATAGCCATGCTCGCCCAAGCTGCGCCTGGCCCCAAATATGCTCTCGTCAATTTTAATGAACTATGTAGTGTATTGTATTATTCTAATCTATTATGTACATTACATAATACAACATGTATTATTTTTTTGTGTCAAGTAAATTCATCTCTATACAGGAGAATGTTAATCCAGAGGCGAGATTAAGGAGCACTTGCCCAGTCTTCCCGAGGCCGGGGTACACACACTCACAAAACCGTATCTGGCCAGGAAATGCCACTTGCATTTACGAGTCGGAGGAATCAAGTATTATCGAGGCCCCCAGAATGCTTCCCAATCTCACCCCTCCTTCCCCCCACCTTCCCCAGCCCTACGGTGCAGGCCTCCACCCCACACACCGTCACCTGGAACATACCTGGAGAGGGTTTCGGGGGTTCTTGTACTCCCCCGAGCCCGGCCTGGGGGCTCAGGCTCGTTCAATGTCTGCCATCGTCGGCCCTATGTTACAATACTGTAACTGCGTTAAAGTATCGTTGGGTTACACAGTGTGAGTGAGTGAGTGAGTGAGTGAGTGAGTGAGTGAGTGAGTGTGCTGGCGTCACAGCACCACTGGTGCCCCCTGGCGGCGGTGGGTACGTGGGGCACCCGCACACAGCTGCTCCTCCACAGTCATGCCCACCACAGGTTCTCCTGGTATTGTCGTTAGGCGTCTTTTTGTCCAGGCAGTTGGTGTGGGGGTGGTGGCAGTGGGGTGGGGTGGCAGTGGCAGGGGGTGGCAGGGGGGGGTGGCGGGGGGTGGCTGTGGGGGGGGGGGGGAAGGTGAAGGAGGTGAGGAAGCATAAAAGTAAAGATTGGAGGGTGGTGGGGAGGTGTGGTGTCCCCCGCTGCCAGCTGTGACACTATCAGGCCAGCATACTGCAGTGAGTCAGTGAGTGATAAGGCCAGGCAAGGCCGGCCGTCGCCTCGCTAACTCTGCGTCCACAACCCCTCCGTGTGAGAGGGAGAGTGAGAGGCTGAGTGAGAGCACGGCCCCCTCTCACCACCCTACCTACCCCCTCTCCACAGAAAACAGCTACGTTTCCCGCGGTAATAATAAACACATCAATACCTTGTGTCCGGCTGCCCAACACCGTATTCGGTCAACACAGGGAGGTTATCTTGAGATGATTTCGGGGCTTTAGTGTCCCCGCGGCCCGTCTCGACCAGGCCTCCACCCCCAGGAAGCAGCCCGTGACAGCTGACTAACTCCCAGGTACCTATTTACTGCTAGGTAACAGGGGCATTCAGGGTGAAAGAAACTTTGCCCATTTGTTTCTGCCTCGTGCGGGAATCGAACCCGCGCCACAGAATTACGAGTCCTGCACGCTATCCACCAGGCTACGAGGTCCCCTACGAGGGACACTGAATACATTCTCCCCTTACTCCGTCCCTCACCATACCCCTACTCCCTAAACCCCCCCTCCCCTCACCCTCTACAATGTTTTGACTTCCCCTGGCAACCTTCCCCTTTCACTGACCTTGACCCCTGGTGACCCTGACCAATGACTGTGACCTTCAGTGATCTTGCCCGCGGTTCGCCCTGATAATACCTGCCTCTCACAATACAGGTGGAAGACTCTTGAGATGAAGCGTAGCTCTCCCTCGCTTCCCTCCTTCCCCCCTCGACCAGTAAGATCAGGACTTTCCTCCCCCCCTCGACCAGTAAGATCAGGACTTTTCCCTCCCCCCCTCGACCAGTAAGATCAGGACTTTCCCTCCCCCCCTCGACCAGTAAGATCAGGACTTTTCTCCCCCCTCGACCAGTAAGATCAGGACTTTCCCTCCCCCCTCGACCAGTAAGATCAGGACTTTCCTCCCCCCTCGACCAGTAAGATCAGGACTTTCCCTCCCCCCTCGACCAGTAAGATCAGGACTTTCCCTCCCCCCCCTCGACCAGTAAGATCAGGACTTTCCCTCCCCCCCCTCGACCAGTAAGATCAGGACTTTCCCTCCCCCCTCGACCAGTAAGATCAGGACTTTCGCTCCCCCCCTCGACCAGTAAGATCAGGACTTTCCCTCCCCCCTCGACCAGTAAGATCAGGACTTCCCTTCCCCCTCGACCATAAGATCAGGACTTTCTCTTCCCCCTTACCAGTAAGGTCAGGACTTTCCCTTCCCTCTCGACCAGTAAGATCAGGACTTTCCCTCCCCCCTCGACCAGTAAGATCAGGACTTTTCTCAACCCTCGACCAGTAAGATCAGGACTTTCCCTCCCCCCTCGACCAGTAAGATCAGGACTTTCCCTCCCCCCCCTCGACCAGTCAGGTCAGGACTTTCCCCTCCCCCCTCGACCAGTAAGATCAGAACTTTTCCCTCCCCCCTCGACCAGTAAGATCAGGACTTTCCCTCCCCCTCGACCAGTAAGATCAGGACTTTCCTCTCCCCCTCGACCAGTAAGATCAGGACTTTCCCTCCCCCTCGACCAGTAAGATCAGGACTTTTCCTCCCCCCTCGACCAGTAAGATCAGGACTTTTCCTCCCTCCTCGACCAGTAAGATCAGGACTTTCCCTCCCCCCTCGACCAGTAAGATCAGACTTTCCCTCCCCCCTCGACCAGTAAAATCAGGACTTTCCCTCCCCCTCGACCAGTAAGATCAGGACTTTCCCTCCCCCCCTCGACCAGTAAGATCAGGACTTTCTCTCACCTCTCGACCAGTAAGATCAGGACTTTCTCTCCCCCCTCGACCAGTAGTATTCTTACTTCCCCCCCCCTCGCACCCCAGCCTCCCCTGCCCCCCCCCCACACACGCTGGAAATAAACAATTAAATCAAAGTAACAAACAACGGAAACAAAGCTACTGTATTTTTAAAATACAGGATACACGAATCCTTCCAAACAATGTATTTCGGTTTCCTTTAACAGCCTCGTTTGTCTCCACTCAACAGCCTGGTTGACCAGTCCAGCAACGAGGAGGCCTGGTCGACGACCGGGCCGCGGGGTCGCTAGGGCCCCGAAATCACCTCAAGGTAACCCCCACTACCCACCCGTCTCCTCTTACTCTACATTCTCTAAAATATTTTTTGTGTGTTTTCTCTTTCCCTCCCAGTCCGCCCCCCTTCCATAAAAATAATCATGCCCCCCTTCCATAAAAATAATCATGCCCCCCTTCCATAAAAATAATCATGCCCCCCTTCCATAAAAATAATCATGCCCCCCTTCCATAAAAATATCATGCCCCCCTTCCATAAAAATAATCATGCCCCCCTTCCATAAAAATAATCATGCCCCCCTTCCATAAAAATAATCGTGCCCCCCCTTCCATAAAATAATCGTGCCCCCCTTCCATAAAAATATCGTGCCCCCCCTTCCATAAAATAATCGTGGCCCCCTTCCATAAAAATAATCGTGCCCCCCTTCCATAAAAATAATCGTGGCCCCCCTTCCATAAAAATAATCGTGCCCCCCCTTCCATAAAAATAATCGTGTCCCCCTTCCATAAAAATAATTTGTGCCCCCCTTCCATAAAAATAATCATGCCCCCCTTCCATAAAAATAATCGTGCCCCCCTTCCATAAAAATAATCGTGCCCCCCTTCCATAAAAATAATCGTGCCCCCCTTCCATAAAAATAATCGTGCCCCCCTTCCATAAAAATAATCGTGCCCCCCTTCCATAAAAATATCGTGGCCCCCTTCCATAAAAATAATCGTGCCCCCCTTCCATAAAAAAATCGTGGCCCCCTTCCATAAAAATAATCGTGGCCCCCTTCCATAAAAAAAATCGTTGCCCCCTTCCATAAAAATAATCGTGCCCCCCTTCCATAAAATAATCGTGGCCCCCTTCCATAAAAATATCGTGCCCCCTTCCATAAAATATCGTGGCCCCCTTCCATAAAAATAATCGTGGCCCCCTTCCATAAAATAATCGTGCCCCCCTTCCATAAAAATAATCGTGCCCCCCTTCCATAAAAATAATCGTGCCCCCTTCCATAAAATATCGTGCCCCCCTTCCATAAAAATAATCGTGGCCCCCTTCCATAAAAATAATCGTGCCCCCCTTCCATAAAAATAATCGTGGCCCCCTTCCATAAAAATAATCGTGCCCCCTTCCATAAAAATAATCGTGCCCCCCTTCCATAAAAATATCGTGCCCCCCCTTCCATAAAAAATAATCGTGCCCCCCTTCCATAAAAATAATCGTGCCCCCTTCCATAAAAATAATCGTGCCCCCCTTCCATAAAAATAATCGTGCCCCCCTTCCATAAAAATAATCGTGCCCCCCTTCCATAAAAAATAATCATGCCCCCCTTCCATAAAAATAATCATGCCCCCCTTCCATAAAAACAACATTTATTACCTGATCTAGCGTCTTATTAATAAAATATTTGATATTTACACGTGATGCCCATACTCGATCTTCCTGATTGAACATACGACCAACCAGGAGGCCTGGCAGGAGACCGGGCCGCGGGGACATTGATCCCAGGTAGCTACACAAGGACGGTAGGTAGATCAGGCTGCGATTCATAGGCCAGACTGCGAGCAGCTGCGTTCAACAGCCTGGATGAACTTCTCCAATCGGGAGGCCTGGCTGGGGTCCGGGCCGCGTGGACATTGATCCCCGGAACCACCAACAGGGAGATAGTCCTCCCGAGCGCAGTTTAGTTGGAGAGAGAGAGAGAGAGAGAGAGAGAGAGAGAGGAGAGAGAGAGAGAGAGAGAGAGAGAGAGAGAGAGAGAGATAGAGAGAGAGAGAGAGGTGTGTGTGTGTGTGTGTGTGTGTGTGTGTGTGTGTTTTTGTGTGTGGTGTGTGTGTGTGTGTGTGTGTGTGTGTGTTGTGTGTGTGTGTGTGTTGTGTCACCCAAGGTAACATGATACACAACAACCATGGGTGAACTCGTAGACCCACGATGACACAAGTGTCATGGGTTGAAATTGTTTGAATGGACGTAAAAAAAAAACTACTTGAAACTAACTCAATGCCTCAGTAAAATACGATGAAAAAAACGTTGGAACCGAGTCACTTCACACACACACACACACACACCCGCGCACGCACACGACCCCCCCCCACCACACACACACACTTTTCATTAATAAACCCATTACACCCACGTTGACCGAGGCACTGGGGCACCAGGCAAGAGGTGGGCAGTATGCCCCACAAGGGCGTGTACCCACCCCACGATTCCCCCCCCCCCCCCCCCCCCCCCCCCCACAACCTTTGAACAAGTCATGAACCTGTACGGACCGTAAGTAACACCTACAGCCCCCAATAATCACAGCTCCTCGCCGAAGTAAATCACAGAAAACCCCTCATAATTTTCTTCAAGTTTTGGTGATTTTGGGGTCGTGTGTATATCTTACACAATAAAACACGCAGCTCTACTTTATTGACCCCTTACTAGAGTATTGGCCCCTTACTAGAGTATTGGCCCCTTACTAGAGTATTGACCCCTTACTAGAGTATTGACCCCTTACTAGAGTATTGACCCCTTACTAGAGTATTGATCCCTTACTAGAGTATTGACCCCTTACTAGAGTATTGATCCCTTACTAGAGTATTGACCCCTTACTAGAGTATTGATCCCTTACTAGAGTATTGACCCCTTACTAGAGTATTGACCCCTTACTAGAGTTTGAAAGTATTGACCCCCTTACTAGAGTATTGACCCTTACTATGAGTATTGACCCCTTACTAGAGTATTGGCCCCTTTACTAGAGTATTGACCCCTTACTAGAGTATTGACCCCTTACTAGAGTATTGACCCCTTACTAGAGTATTGACCCCTTTACTAGTATTGACCCCTTACTAGTATTGACCCCTTACTAGAGTATTGACCCCTTACTAGAGTATTGACCCCTTACTAGAGTATTGGCCCCTTTATAGTATTGACCCCTTACTAGAGTATTGACCCCTTACTAGAGTATTGACCCCTTACTAGAGTATTGACCCCTTACTAGAGTATTGACCCCTTACTAGAGTATTGACCCCTTACTAGAGTATTGACCCCTTACTAGAGTATTGACCCCTTACTAGAGTATTGACCCCTTACTAGAGGACCTGAATACCAACTGGATATTCGCGTCAGTACAACCAAAAATACAATACTAATACAACATACTAATACAACACAGTAAAAATACATTACAACCAAAATTCAAGCGCCAAGACATTTTACGACTACTCAGCACTGGGAAAAGATCAGGATAAGAATTTGGGATGGGACGGGGGGGGGGGGAAGAAGGAATGGTGCCCATCCACTTGGACGGTCGGGGATCGAACGCCGACCTGCATGATAGCGAAGATAGCTTTGACACTTTGTGGTGCTATGACATGAGAAGCGGGTTCGGAGGTACACACACACACCACCCACTCGGCCAGAAAGGCGAGGCCCAAGAGCTCGAGCTCCACCATGTATGTGTATCATGATGCTAATAAAGCCAAGATGAAACAGAGCACATTAATGAAGGTGATTCAAAACTACAGCAAGATCATACCATGTTGAGCAGGCTTAAAAAAAAAATGACATTTATAGTGTAAAGTGGAGGCTGGTTGGAGTACCATCCCCCCCCCCATGTGGTAGACAGGTACCAAACGACTCCGTTTTCTTCACTTCTCTTCCGTAAAAAAACAGTGATTTAGGCTAACCCAAGGCGTCAGACCCTGGGATATATACTCGCCTTAACCCATAATAAATAATTTTCCCCCGTTAAGCGTCAATGTTGCAGTGGTTTAAACTGCCCTGAACCACCTGCAATTATTACGACGGGGGTCGAACTACGTAAAAAAAAAATGGACGAGACTCCTACTGAGTGTAGACGTGGAAGCGGTTGGGCACGATATCTCATTTTCACCTGCATCCCAGGACTTGCTGGGGAGAGGGGGGTGGGGGGAGGGATCCCAGTATTACGCGATTCCTTTCTAACTACCCTATTATTCCCTTCCCCCTACCCAGTTTCCCTCCCCTCCCCCCTCTTGCTTCTAGCCTCTCCCCCTCCCCCCCAGCCCCCCCCCTCTCCCTGACTGGAGCTACCCGGCCGACACATCCGGCTGGAATGTGTACTAACAACATTATTTTGATAGTTGTTCCCAGCATGTCCTCTCCCCCCCCTTCCCTCCCTCCCTTCCTCACACTTAACACCTCTAGCTCCATTATGTGAGAGAGAGAGAGAGGCGCGCGCGCACGCACGCACACACACACACACACACACCACACAACACACACACCCCACGCCACACACACACAACACCAACAACACACCACACACCCACCACACACACACCACACACACACACACACACACGCACAACACACACACCCACACACACCACACACACCACACACACACAACACACACACCCAAACACACACACACACACACACACACACACACGACACACACACACACACACCACACCCACACAACACACACACACACACACACACACACACACACACACACACACACCGCACACGCACACGCACCACGCACACGCACACGCACACACACACACACACACACCACACACACACACACACACACACACACACACACACTACCACGATTCGAGAAAGAGACCTGGGAGTGGATGTGACACCTAATCTAACTCCTAGGCACATATAAATAGGATAACGACAGCAGCGTACTCTACACTGGCGAAAATTAGAACTTCATTTCAGAAACCCTAAATGGAAGCTTTTAGGGCGCTTTACACTGCCTACGTGAGACCCGTCATGCCGCGCCATCAGGCCCCCACCTGAAGACAAACACATAAAGAAACTGGAGAAGGCAGAGGTTTGCGACGAGGCTTGTCCCAGAGCTACGAGGGATGGGATATAAGAGCGGCTGAAGGAACTGAACCTTACGACACTAGAGAACAGAAGGGAGAGAGGAGATTATGATAGGACAATATAAAATACTCAGGGGAATTGACAAAGTGGAAATAGATCAAATGTTCACACGTACTAATAACAGAACGAGGGGACATGGGTGGAAACTGGAAACTCAGATGAGTCACAGAGTGGTTATTAATTTTTCTTTTTAGCGTGAGAGTAGTAGAAAAATGGAATGCACCTTGGGGAACAGGTTGTGGAAGCAAATACTATTCATACTTTTTAAAACTAGTATGATAGGGAAATGGGACAGGAGTCATTGCTGTAACCAACCGATAGCTAGAAAGGCGGGATCCAAGAGTCAATGCTCGATCCTGCAAGCACATATAAGTACATATAGGTGAGTACACACACACCCACACCACAACACACACCCACACACACACACACAACACACACACACACACACACACACACACACACTGATAACACTGTGTTATCTGATGGCAAGATGATACCTGCTCTGGTATGTGATTTTTGGGATTTGGTTGATGGGCTCATTGGTTGGTCGTGCAACTGGTTGATTGATTGTTTGGTAGTGTAACTAAGGGATCAACCAATTGCTCGGTTGGTCCGTAATGTTACTGGTTGGTTGGTTGCCTGGTCGTGTAACTGGTTGGCCGGCTGTGGCAGGTGGAAGTGTTTACTGGCTAGTAAGGTGGTTGACAGATGATTGAGAGACCTCAAACTCCCTAGCTTCATTTACCGAGTTGGTTGACAGGTGAATATGAAGTATACTGTGACCGAATATTGTCTGGTGGGAAAATGAATGTCTGATTAGTTGATAAATTGTTGCCAAGGCAAGCAGGCCTGGTCGAGAACCGGGCCGCGGGGACGCTAAGCCCTGAAATCATCTCAAGGAGAAGGCGGCACCATATCAACGAAGACACTGACCCCGTCACCTACTCCTTCGCTAATCCCTTCGTCAGTTATCGATCGACGAAGTCCCCCTCTTTTACCCACAAAGACACTAACCCAGAACATTAACACTACACTATTTTACACCCCCTGAAACACAAGTATCCGAGGCATTTACAATGTTTATTTTGCCCGCCCTCGCCAGAAGCGAGTGGGAGGGTGGGAGAGGGGAGAGGAAGGGAGAGGGAGGGGGAGGGAGAGGAAGGGAGAGGGAGGGAGAGGGAGAGGAAGGGAGAGGGAGGGAGAGGGGAGGAGGGAGAGGGAGGGGAGGCTCTAATGTTTACAACATTACGTCAGGTTGTTCCAATTGTCGGGTACATTTAGCCGGTAAGGGGCTGGCTGGCATGCACCCATTCCTCGTATCCCCCGTGGTGAACGCCAGCCAGCGCCTGCCTATCCTGGAGTCTCTGGTGGCCTCCACTCAGGTACATGCTGCACCAGCACCTCCCTCCTTTGCCTGGACTGTATCTTGGTGATCTTTCACTCCCCCAAGCCCGGCCCGGGGTCAGGCTTGACATGTGAGAGATTGGGCCAACGGGCTGTTGCTTGGAGCGGACCCGCAGGCCCCATATCCGACTTCAGTCCAGTTGGTCCGGCATTTATATTTAGCTTTACATTTATACTTTACGCCATTGATACTTTATATTTATTTATTAATGATGAAATCCAGGAGTCAGGACCAGGAGCTGAGTGCATGGACATGTTGTCAATTTCTCATTTAATCGCTTCTATGCTCGTGTTATCAGTTATAATGTCCGAGTTTGGATATCATTCATAAAGAGCCTGACCAAATCTTCAATTTTCTTGTTGTTTATTGGACTACTAAACATAGTTTTATACTAGACTTTTACGATTTCACAAAATTTCTTTGTCATCCTCTGTATAGGAACCTTCAGTTGTAAGTATACGTCCAATACTGGTGGTGGATTTTGATTTTGATTTCGCATATGTGAATATTCTGGAACTGTCTTTATCTCTTGTATTGCTTTATATCCCCATTCCATTTCCTCAGACTCGTATGATTGCTTCATTAGTTGTTCTATTCACTCGATCCTCTTATTGTTAAAATTGAATTGATTGAATAACTTTTATCGTTTGTTGATATTTTTGGACCTATTAAGAGTAGTGATGTTAGTTTGAGCTTCCATGAGCTTGTGGTCTATGTGGCAGCTGAGATTGCAATGTCTCTGATTAGTTCTTCATTGTTTGAGTAGATTAGTTCCTTGGTTAACTTGAGGTTACCTTGAGGTGTTTCCGAGGCTTAGCGTCCCCGCGGCCCAGTCGTCGACCAGGCCTCCTCGTTGCTGGACTGGTCAACCAGGCTGTTGGACGTGACTGCTCGCAGCCTGACGTATGAATCACAGCCTGGTTGATCAGTTCGAATGTGTTTTCGTTCCTAGTTGGCTCTTATCTGTTGGTTGAGCGGAAACAAGTCACAGAAACTCAGTAATTCCATCTTGAACTGGATCGTCAGCTGATCCCACACCAGACGTTCCACACCTGTTCCACACCAGCCACGTTCCACACCTGATCCCACACCAGACGTTCCACACCTGTCCCACACCAGACACGGTTCTTAAGTTATCAAATCAAGAACTTTCCCTCCCGTACGCATCAAATAGCTGTTTGCTTCAGGTGAATGTATCACAAAGTCTTGGAAAGTCTATTTGCGAGTTCATTCAAACTACGTTAAGACGTTTTGTGTTTGTTGTTGTTGTTGTTGTTACTGGAGGTCAGTTACCACCCTGGAGTCAGACGACGTCTGGCAGTGAAGGGTCGCGTCACCTCCCTGGGTGTTGTGGCCCCTGATACCTCGTGAGATCACTTCTAAATTATTATTATTTAACATGTCGACTGCAACCACTTTTTACGTCCGGCGGTGCTCAGTGTAGGCCAGCCTGAGGCAGGCCAGCGTGAGGCAGGCCACCGTGAGGCAGGCCAGCGTGAGGCAGCGAGGCAGGCCAGCGTGAGGCAGCGAGGCAGGCCAGCGTGAGGCAGCGAGGCAGGCCAGCGTGAGGCAGCGAGGCAGGCCAGCGTGAGGCAGCGAGGCAGGCCAGCGTGAGGCAGCGAGGCAGGCCAGCGTGAGCAGCGAGGCCAGGCCAAAGTGAGGTAGGCCAGAGTGAGGCAGGCCAGCGTGAGGCAGCGAGGCAGGCCAGCGTGAGGCAGCGAGGCAGGCCAGCGTGAGGCAGCGAGGCAGGCCAGCGTGAGGCAGCGAGGCAGGCCAGCGTGAGGCAGCGAGGCAGGCCAGCGTGAGGCAGCGAGGCAGGCCAGCGTGAGGCAGCGAGGCAGGCCAGCGTGAGGCAGCGAGGCAGGCCAGCGTGAGGCAGCGAGGCAGGCCAGCGTGAGGCAGCGAGGCAGGCCAGCGTGAGGCAGCGAGGCAGGCCAGCGTGAGGCAGCGAGGCAGGCCATCCTGAGGCAGCGAGGCAGGCCAGCGTGAGGCAGCGAGGCAGGCCAGCCAGCGTGAGGCAGCGAGTGAGGCAGCGAGGCAGGCCAGCGTGAGGCAGCGAGGCAGGCCAGCGTGAGGCAGCGAGGCAGGCCAGCGTGAGGCAGCGAGGCAGGCCAGCGTGAGGCAGCGAGGCAGGCCAGCGTGAGGCAGGCCAGCGTGAGGCAGCGAGGCAGGCCAGCGTGAGGGCCAGGCGTGAGGCAGCGAGGAGGGCAGGCCAGCCTGAGGCAGCGAGGCCAGCAGGCCAGCCCTGAGGCAGCGAGGCAGGCCAGCGTGAGGCAGCGAGGCAGGCCAGCGTGAGGCAGCGAGGCAGGCCAGCGTGAGGCAGCGAGGCAGGCCAGCTGAGGCAGCGAGGCAGGCCAGACTGAGGCAGCGAGGCAGGCCAGCCTGAGGCAGCGAGGCAGGCCCAGCGTGACAGGCAGGAGCGTGAGGCAGCGAGGCCGGCCCGTGAGGCAGCGAGGCCGGCCAGCCTGAGGGCAGCGACCGGCCAGCCTGAGGCCGAGGTGGCCAGCTGTGATGCTCTCAGGCAGGCCAGCTGAGGCACGAGGCAGGCCAGCCTGAGGCAGCGAGGCAGGCCTTGCTGAGGCAGCTGTCAGGTGTTCCTGATGCTGTTGAGTTTCATCCTGCTACCCCCAATGCTGTCAGGTGTTGCTGATGCCTGTCAGGTGTTGCTGATGCTGTCAGGTGTTGCTGATGCTGTCATCCGTTGCTGATGCTGTCAGCACGGTTGCTGATGCTGTCAGGTGTTGCCTGATGCTGTCAGGTGTTGCTGATGCTGTCAGGTGTTTGCTGATGCTGTCAGGTGTTGCTGATGCTGTCAGGTGTTGCTGATGCTGTCAGGTGTTGCTGATGCTGTCAGGTGTTGCTGATGCTGTCAGGTGTTGCTGATGCTGCCAGGTGTTGCTGATGCTGTCAGGTGTTGCTGATGCTGTCAGGTGTTGCTGATGCTGTCAGGTGTTGCTGATGCTGTCAGGTGTTGCTGATGCTGTCAGGTGTTGCTGATGCTGTCAGGTGTTGCTGTTGCTGTCAGGTGTTGCTGATGCTGTCAGGTGTTGCTGATGCTGTGTTGGAGATTGTGGTGTTACTTAACCTTGCGGTGATTTCGGGGCTTAGCGTGCCCCGCGGCCCGGTCATCGCCCAGGCCTCCTGGTTGCTGGACTCGTCAACTAGGGCTGTTGAACGCGGCTGGCCTGACGTATGAGTCACAGCCTGGTTGATCAGGTATCATTTGGAGGTGTTTATCCAGTTCTCTCTTGAACACTGTGAGGGGTCAGGTCATCTTGAGGTTATCTTGAGATGATTTCGGGGATTTAGTGTCCCCGCGGCCCGGTCCTCGACCAGGCCTCCACCCCCAGGAAGCAGCCCGTGACAGCTGACTAACACCCAGGTACCTATTTTACTGCTAGATAACAGGGGCATAGGGTGAAAGAAACTCTGCCCATTGTTTCTCGCCGGGGCCCTGGATCGAACCCGGGACCACAGGATCACAAGTCCAGTGTGCTGGTCGGCCAGTTAATGCCCCTTGTGTGTAGTGGAAGCGTGTTGAACAGTCTCGGGCCTCTGATGTTGATAGTTCTCTCTCAGAGTACCTGTTGCACCTCTGCTCTTCAATGGGGGTATTCTGCACATCCTGCCATGCCTCCTGACAGAATCGGATTTCACCTTTGTGAACGCACATCGGTCACATTGTGTGGTCGAGCACTCAATAACCAACTATACTGCACGTAAGAGAGCATACCTTGAGCTCTGAGTATTTCGGGCAGAAGTAAATGTGTGTGTATGGTATGTATGTTAGTTAGCGCGGTTATTAAAGCCCAACCGTCACCTGGAGTGCTCAGTGACCCACTACACTGCACGATGCCTCGACAACTCCAACACTCTCCACGGAGGAAAATGTATATATGTTTGTTACAATTGTAAGTGTGTGACTACGTGTGTACTCACCTATTTGTGCTTGCGGGGGTTGAGCTCTGACTCTTTGGTCCCGCCTCTCAACCGTTAATCAACTGGTGTACAGGTTTCTAAGCCTACTGGGCTCTATCATATCTACATTTAAAACTGTGTATGGAGTCAGCCTCCACCACATCACTGCCTAATGCATTCCATCCGTTAACTACTCTGACACTGAAAAAGTTCTTTCTAACGTCTCTGTGGCTCATTTGGGTACTCAGTCTCCACCTGTGTCCACCTTGTTCGCGTACCGCCAGTGTTGAATAGTTTATCCTTGTCTACCCGGTCAATTCCCCTGAGGATTTTGTAGGTAGTGATCATGTCTCCCCTTACTCTTCTGTCTTCCAGTGTCGTAAGGTGCATTTCCCATACACGTGTGTGTGTGACCTGGTTGATGGGGTTCTGGGAGTTCTTCTACTCCCCAAGCCCGGCCCGAGGCCAGGCTTGACTTGTGAGAGTTTGGTCCACCAGGCTGTTGCTTGGAGCGGCGTGTGTGGAGGATAATATACTAACTCCCCCCCCCATCAGCTTCTTCCAGCCAGGAACTCTGTGGGTGATTATGCCTGATCAACCAGGCTGTGATGGCATACGTCAGGCTTCTCGCAGCCACGTCCAACAGCCTGGTTGACCAGATCACCAACCCCGAAATCAACGCAAGGTAACGCAAGGTATGAGGTTATCTTGAGATGATTTTCGGGGTTTAGCGTCCCCGCGGCCCGGTCCTCGACCAGTCCTCCTGTTTGTTACCCCCCCCCCTTCGCAGGAAGCAGCCCGTAGCAGCTGTCTAACTCCCAGGTTCCTATTTACAGCTAGGGGGCATCAGGGTAAAAGAAACTACCCATTTTTATTTCCACCTCCACCGGGGATCGAACCCTGAACCTCAGGACTATGAGCCCGAAGCGCTGTCCACTCAGCTATCAGGCCCCCTAGTGCGACATATAAGGTGTGAACCAGGAGCTTCGAGCCCAAGACAGCCCACTAACCTCACCCGTCACAGAGAACGTAAACATCACCATGCTTGTGATTTTCGCAACCCGTTCTCGCATATTCGTAAAGTCAATATTGACTTATTAAATAAGTGCATAGGTGATATACTAAACATAATAGATACCCTTAAAAAGATTCATAGAAAACACCGACCTTACCTAACCTTGCTAGTATGTTAAGATAAGCATCTTATTGCTTCGTAATTACAATTATTACTTAACCTATGCCTATAATAGGTTAAGTAACAATTGTAATTACGAAGCAATAAAATGCTTATCTTAAGATACTAACAAGGTTAGGTAAGGTCGGTGTTTTCTATGAATCTTTTTAAGGGTATCTATTATGTTTAGTATATCACCTATGCACTTATTTAATAAGTCAATATTGACTTTACGAATTTGCGAGAACGGGTTGGATTTTCACTAAAGTACCGGATTTGTTACGCTTTGGTAAACAGCGTTAAAACTGCAGCGAACTGCGGCACATTAAAGACTTTATTCATCAATGTTGTACAGTTATAAAATTGTATGTAAAAGTGTACACAAAATGTACATTAGTTACATACCTTCTTGAGGTTATCTTGAGATGATTTCGGGGCTTTTAGTGTCCCCGCGGCCCGGTCCTCGACCAGGCCTCCACCCCCAGGGAGCAGCCCGTGACAGCTGACTAACACCCAGGTACCTATTTTACTGCTAGGTAACAGGGACATAGGGTGAAAGAAACTCTGCCTATCGTTTCTCGCCGGCGCCTGGGATCGAACCCAGGATCACAAGTCCAGCGTGCTGTCTGCTCGACCGACCGGCTCCCTTTTACATACGCCACAATAACGACATCAAGTATATATTGTTATGCAGACGAGGAGTCACAATAACGTGGCTGAAATATGTTGACCATATGGGAGCCGGTCGGCCGAGCGGACAGCTCGCTGGACTTGTGATCCTGTGGTCCTGGGTTCGATCCCGGGCGCCGGCGAGAAACAATGGGCAGAGTTTCTTTCACCCTATGCCTCTGTTACCTAGCAGTAAAATAGGTACCTGGGTGTTAGTCAGCTGTCACGGGCTGCTTCCTGGGGGTGGAGGCCTGGTCGAGGACCGGGCCGCGGGGACACTAAAAACCCCGAAAACATCTCAAGATACATCTCAAGATAAGAGACCAAACCACACAGTAGACAGTGAAGGGACGACGACGTTTCGGTCCGTCCTGGACCATTCTCACAATCGACTTCAGAATGGTCCATGACGTCACAAAGTCACAATTCCCGCCAAACACACACCGAAACTACGACGTTGGTACAACGTTCGAACAAGTTTTAACCCCTCTTAACCAGTTATAACAACCAATATAGCAAGTTGTAACAACGTTCTAATACGTCATAAACATGTTAAGCCAAGATGTAACAACTTTATTACAAGTTGTAACGAGCGGAAAATAGAGACAGTTTCGGTTTGTGTTTCCAGGGAAAGATTAATTGGTACCAATTCTCTCGAACCCTAGCAACACCGCCTAGACCAGACACGTGTAGAACAATGTCAATCAAAGATTACATTTAGGTGTAAAGTGAGAGGCTTTTAGGTAATAATTAGAAAGCTGATATAATGTAAAAACACAATTTATATAAAAAAAATGATGATGAAACCATTAGTTGAACTAAACTAATCGTTGACGTACATATTTTCGTTTCACTAAAACTAAAGAATACAATCTAGTGTAAATGCAAGCAAGAGCTGTTATCCTACCTTGATTATTATTAATAATAATTCATTGTGTCGGGGGACAGGCAGCCAGAGTGTATTTATATACGTTAAGACTTATATAGAGCCTCCCCCAGGGTCGATACTGACCCAGCCCAGGATGCAACCCCACAAGAAGCTGACTAACTCCAGGGTACCTATTTCTGCTAGGTGAACAGGTGCATTAGGTGAAAGGAAATGTGGCCAATCAGTTTTTTGGCCTTAGGGTAAAGTATACGTACAAATGCTTATCTTTTGTCAACACTTGTTGACACATTTGTCATCTACTGTGGTTGTATCTACCTACACACACACACACACACACACACACACACACACACACACACACACACACACACACACACACACACACACACACACACACACACACGTTAGAAAGAACTTTTTGGACGTTAGAATGAACTTTTTCAGTGTCAGAGTGGTTAACAGGTGGAATGCATTAGGAAGTGATGTGGTGGAGGCTGACTCCATACACAGCTTCAAATATAGATATGATAGAGCCCAGTAGGCTCAGGAACCTGTACACCTGTTGACTGACTGTTGAACGGCGGGACCAAAGAGCCAGAGCTCAACCCCCGCAAGCACAACTAGTGTGAGTGTACACACACACACACACACACACTATTTCTCCAATCTACCATCTTTCCATTCCTTCCCTGCTTCTCATTCAACCTATTACTCCCTCCCCCCCCCCCTCACCAAAAAGGATGGCTGGGGGCCCCCCCCCAAAGTCAGCATCCCCCCCCCCCTCCCCAGGCAGCTCTGTGTACCTCCCGTCAACATTCACTGTTTATTTTTCCCCCTCGTTGTGGAGATCATTTGCTTATCAGTGTCTGAGCGGCAGGATCTGATTCTGTGTTGTGGTTGGTGTGTGTGTGTGTGTGTGTGTGTGGTGTGTGTGTGTGTGTGTGTGTGTGTGTGTGTGTGTGTGTGTTGTGTGTGTGTGTGTGTGTGGGTGTGTGTGTGTGAGGTGGCAGGGTGCTGGATGATGAGGTGAATGGGTCGTGTCTGCAGGGGGGGGGAGAACATATACAGAGAACATATACGGCACGCATAGACGCGATAAAGCACCTAAATTATTGGGATCGTCTCAAATCCCTCCAAATGTACTCATCACTAGAAAGGAGACGAGAGAGATAATAAATAATATACACCTGGAAGATACTGGAGGGCCAGGTCCTAAATCTACACAGTAAATAACAACGTACTGGAGTGAACGATATGGAAGAAAATGCAGAATATAACCAGTGAAGAGCAGAGGTGCCATAGACACAATCAGAGAACACTGTATAAACATCAGAGGTCCGCGGTTGTTCAACACCCTCCCAGCAAGCAACAGAAATATTGCCGGAACAACCGTGGACATCTTCAAGAGGAAACTAGATTGTTTCCTCCAAGGAGTGCCGGACCAACCGGGCTGTGGTGGGTATGTGGGCCTGCGTGCCGCTCCAAGCAACAGCCTGGTGGATCAGACTCTCACAAGTCAAGCCTGGCCTCGGGCCGGGCTTGGGGAGTAGAAGAACTCCCAGAACCCCATCAACCAGGTATCAACCATTGGGTTGACCTTCAATTCTGGCCCCCCATGGCATAACCAAATTGTTGTCGTTGTAAACTGGCGTGAAATGAAAGCTGTAATTGCACTGATTTTTGCACAAGGAAAACCAGTTTATATTCGGTGAATCTTCGTGGCGATGGAAGAAATTGAAGTCGTGATTGGCTGTTAACGAAAGCGTCTTGTTACTGGTTGTTAATGAATGCGTGTTGTGAACACGTTATCAGAGTGGGTAAATAAAGCGAGCACATGTCTAGCCGCCTCAAACGGGGTCATTGGCGCTATGTAAACACACATTAATCTAATGTTTGCCTCTGTTTTATCTGTGGTGTGTTTAAGTGGTCTTCTGCTGGCACTGTTGTGGCCAGGGTGAGGAGTGGCACCCATGGCACCTCACACTCTTCAGTGGGGGCCCATGGCACCCCAACACTCTTCAGTGGGGGCCCATGGCACCCCCACACTCTTCAGTGGGGGCCCATGGCACCCCCACACTCTTCAGTGGGGCCCATGGCACCCCCACACCTCTTCAGTGGGGCCCATGGCACCCCCACACTCTTCAGTGGGGGCCCATGGCACCCCCACACTCTTCAGTGGGGCCCATGGCACCCCCACACTCTTCAGTGGGGGCCCATGGCACCCCCATACTCTTCAGTGGGGGCCCATGGCACCCCCATACTCTTCAGTGGGTATTTTCTAGATACTCATCACATTATTCGTAGGTAGCCTGATGTTCACTCACTCACTCACACTCACATTCACTCTCCCTCCCTCCCTCTCTCTCTCCCTAGTGGCTATGTAGGTCTGCGGGCCGCTCCAAGCCTGTCAGACCAAACTCTCACATACCAAGCCTGGCCCGGGACCAGGCTTGGGGAGTAGAACAACTCTCAGACCCTCATCCAGGTACAATCCAGGTAGAACCTGTGTGCATCCCTTGTAAGATTCTCGTCGCTGAAGTGCGCTATACCCAACCCCTCAAGTGTATGCAGCGTTCAAGAGGTCTATGTACACAATATGTGCCAGTTTACACATGCCATTATTGTCAGTAGTTGCCGTAGGGAGGGAGGAGAGACTTCGGACAAGTCCAGGCTTCCTGTCCCAGACTGTAGGGTGGGGGGGGGGGTCGGATCAAAATACGTGGGTACGATACGTTAATCACTAATTGACGTCAAGAACCCGCTGGTAACCTCAAATTACGGCCAAGGTAACCATCCGTAGATATCTACCAATCTACCCTACCTACCTATCTACCTTGGGGGGCTACCTAGTGTGGCTTCCGGGGATCAACAGCCCCCCGCGGCCCTGTTGGACGCGGCTGACGTATGAATCACAGCCTGGTTGGTCAGTCATAAAACCACCTTCACCAACCACCAATGGGATACACCCTGGCTTATGATTGGCCAGCGACCTTCTCTACTGTAGTGACGTCACCGTCACCTGCTTCTCTCTCACGGTCAGTGTTGCCAGCACGTGTTGTCACAGTGTTGCCAACACGTGTTGTCACAGTGTTGCCAGCACGTGTTGTCACAGTGTTGCCAGCACGTGTTGATGTTGTCACAGTGTTGCCAGCACGTGTTGGTGTTGTCACACGAGATGTTGTGAAGATTGTGAGATGAAGATGTCACGTGACCTCATCAACAGGTCAACACAGCTTCCACCTGACCTGCAACAGTAGAGATGCACCGCGCAACAGTGACGGTCCCTGGGGGAAGGGGGGGGTGGGCTTCACCCTGGCCACAACATACCTGCCGGAGACAAGAGCCAAACCTGTTACAACCCGTCACTATATAACACGATTACAGCGTAACGAGGCTACGTAACGCTTGCCACCACGTGGGCGAGAGGGTTAAACGAGCGTATACATAACTGAAGTGAACACTGACACTCCAGAATACACGTACTCCAAAATTATACAATCACTCTATGACTTAAATACTCCACTTTAACGCCAATCCAAGATCACCTCCCTGGAAACACAAACCGTAACTGTGTCTATTTTCCGCTTGTTACAACTTGTAATAAAGTTGTTACATCTTGGCTTAACGTGTTTATGACGTATTAGAACGTTGTTACAACTTGCTATATTGGTTGTTATAACTGGTTAGGAGGTGTTAAAACTTGTTCGAACGTTGTACGAACGTCGTAGTTTCGGTGTGTGTTTGGCGGGGAAGGCCACAGCCGATTCGTCAAAGTATTAAATGTCCACTTACGAAAGCTGTACATCTTTCCCTAATGGTAGGCGGCTGTGTTTACATTTATCACAGCATAGGAAAGGAACTATGAGGGGGAAAGGTGCCAAGCCATTACGACTATATGACACTATAGGGGTCAGGATATAAGGATTTGGGATGGGACGGGAGGTAGGAATGGTGCCCAACCAGTTGTGGGTTGGGGATTGAACACCGACCTGCATGAAGTGAGACCGTCGCTCTACCGTCCAGCCCAAGTCGTTGGGCTTAGGAGCTTCTAAACCTCACAACTCCAGGTTATTATTGTTATAAAACAACCTCGGTTGAGAGGTATTCTCTCTGCTATAGGTCAAAAGGTAAGGTTAAAGGTAAGGGTAAACCCTCCTTACCTTGAGATTACCTTGAGGTGTTTTCGGGGCTTACCGTCCCCGCGGCCCGGTCGTCGACCAGGGCTCTTCATTGCTGGACTGGTCAACCCGCCAGCACACGTACGCTACCCTTGGTCGAGTGGGCCGAGTACAGGTGAGCACACAGGTGCGTGCGTGCGTGCACTCAGGTGCAGAGGGGGGGGGGCGCCACGTGACCACTAGCAGGTGGGAGAAAGGTGAAGATGATCCTGTAAGACTGTGGACGCCTCCCCCCTCAACGGCATATATATATATATATATATATATATATATATATATATATATATATATATATATATATATATATATATA
>NW_025570816.1:0-2500 GCF_020424385.1 Procambarus clarkii
TGTTTATCTCTCCCCTCTCCCCCATGTTTCTCTCTCCCCTCCCATGTTCTCCTCCCATGTTTCTCTCTCCTCTCCCCCATGTTTCTCTCTCCCCTCTCCCATGTTTCTCTCTCCTCTCCCCCATGTTTCTCTCTCCCCTCTCCCATGTTTCTCTCTCCTCACCCCATCTTCCCTCTCTCTCCCTCTCCCATGTTTCTCTCTCCTCTCCCCCATGTTTCTCTCTCCCCTCTCCATGTTTCTCTCTCCTCTCCCCCATCTTTCCCTCTCCTCCCTCTCCCATGTTTCTCTCTCCTCTCCCCCATGTTTCTCTCTCCCCTCTCCCATGTTTCTCTCTCCCCTCTCCCATGTTTCTCTCTCCCCTCTCCCATGTTTCTCTCTCCTCTCCCCCATGTTTCTCTCTCCCCTCTCCCATGTTTCTCTCTCCCCTCTCCCATGTTTCTCTCTCCCCTCTCCCATGTTTCTCTCTCCCCTCTCCCATGTTTCTCTCTTCCCTCTCCCATGTTTCTCTCTCCCCTCTCCCATGTTTCTCTCTCCCCTCTCCCATGTTTCTCTCTCCTCTCCCCCATGTTTCTCTCTCCCCTCTCCCATGTTTCTCTCTCCTCTCCCCCATGTTTCTCTCTCCCCTCTCCCATGTTTCTCTCCTCTCCCCCATGTTTCTCTCTCCCCTCTCCCATGTTTCTCTCTCCCCTCTCCCATGTTTCTCTCTCTCCCCTCTCCCATGTTTCTCTCTCCTCTCCCCATGTTTCTCTCTCCCCTCTCCCATGTTTCTCTCTCCCCTCTCCCATGTTTCTCTCTCCCCTCTCTCATGTTTCTCTCTCCCCTCTCCCATGTTTCTCTCTCCTCTCCCCCATGTTTCTCTCTCCCCTCTCCCATGTTTCTCTCTCCCCTCTCCCATGTTTCTCTCTCCCCTCTCCCATGTTTCTCTCTCCCCTCTCCCATGTTTCTCTCTCCCCTCTCCCATGTTTCTCTCTCCCCTCCCTCATGTTTCTCTCGCATGTTTCCCTCTCCCATGTTTCTCTCTTCCCTCTCCCATGTTTCTCTCTCCCCTCTCCCATGTTTCTCTCTCCCCTCTCCCATGTTTCTCTCTCCCCTCTCCCATGTTTCTCTCTCCCCTCTCCCATGTTTCTCTCTCTCCTCTCCCATGTTTCTCTCTCCCCTCTCCCATGTTTCTCTCTCCCCTCTCCCATGTTTCTCTCTCCCTTCTCCCATGTTTCTCTCTTCCCTCTCCATGTTTCTCTCTCCCCTCTCCCATGTTTCTCTCTCTTCTCCCCCATGTTTCTCTCTCCTCTCCCCCATGTTTCTCTCTCCCCTCCCCCATGTTTCTCTCTCCTCTCCCCCATGTTTCCCTCTCCTCTCCCCCATGTTTCTCTCTCCTCTCCCCCATGTTTCTCTCTCCTCTCTCCCATGTTTCTTTCTCCTCTCTCCCATGTTTCTTTCTCCTCTCTCCCATGTTTCTCTCTCCTCTCCCCCATGTTTCTCTCTCCTCTCCCCATGTTTCCCTCTCCTCTCCCCCATGTTTCTCTCTCCTCTCCCCCATCTTTCCCTCTCCTCCCTCTCCCATGTCACCCATTCGTCTCCTTCCTCTTCATCCACCAACTTCTGGACGCGTCATTAATTCCACTTAATTAGCGAATTGCCAATCACCTCGTTTGGCTGTTGATGTTGTTCAGTGTTATTTGTGAGCTGTTTCTCCTCCACTGTGGTGGTGTGGTGGTGGTGTGGTGGTGTGGTGGTGGTGGTGGTGTGGTGGTGTGGTGGTGTGGTGGTGGTGTTGTGGTGGTGGTGTTGTGGTGGTGTTGTGGTGGTGGTGTGGTGGTGTTGTGGTGGTGGTGTGGTGGTGGTGTTGTTGTGGTGGTGGTGGTGGTGGTGTGGTGGTGTGGTGGTGGTGGTGTGGTGGTGGTGTGGTGGTGGTGGTGGTGTGGTGGTAGTGTTGTGGTGGTGGTGGTGGTGTTGTGGTGGTGGTGTTGTGGTGGTGTTGTGGTGGTGGTGGTGGTGGTGTGGTGGTGGTGTGGTGGTGGTGTGGTGGTGGTGGTGTGGTGGTGGTGTGGTGGTGGTGTGGTGGTGGTGGTGTGTGGTGGTGGTGGTGGGGTGGTGGTGGTAGTGTTGTGGTGGTGGTGGTGGTGTGTGTGGTGGTGGTGTTGTGGTGGTGTTGTGGTGGTGGTGTGGTGGTGGTGTGGTGGTGGTGGTGGTGTGGTGGTGTGGTGGTGGTGTGGTGTGGTGTGGTGGTGGTGTTGTGGTGGTGGTGTTGTGGTGGTGGTGGTGGTGTTGTGGTGGTGGTGTGTGTGGTGGTGTGTGGTGGTGGTGGTGGTGGTGTGGTGGTGGTGTTGTGGTGGTGGTGTGTGGTGGTGGTGGTGGTGGTGGTGGTGGTGTTGTGGTGGTGGTGTGTGGTGGTGGTGTGGTGGTGGTGTGGTGGTGGTGTGTGGTGGTGATGGTGTGTGGTTGTGGTGGTGGTGTGTGGTGGTGGTGTGTGGTGGAGGTGTGGTGGTGGTGTGTGGTGGTG
>NW_025570816.1:7500-28440 GCF_020424385.1 Procambarus clarkii
AAAGAGACGAAACGGGGGGAGGAGGGGGGGGTGGGGGGGAGGGGGGGGGGAGGAAAGTTGACACATGGTGTATTCGACACTTTCACAAAATTGACACATGGTATTTGGACAATTTCACAAAATTGACACATGCTGTATTCGACATTTTGAATTTTGAGAAAGCTGCCAGATGCGCCTATATCCCCAAGCGTATTCTGGCCACTATAACATCACATTGCCGAGTTCTTGATTAGTTCCATATATAAACATATCTTCACCATATTCATCATAAAGTTTAATGCTATACAGCTTTCATATCTTTGTGAATATTTAAAGTCAGTAAAAAAATTTCATGAGACATTCTTTCAAGTATTCTCTTTGTCACTGCTAATCAAAAACCCAGATTAATTTATAATACTGGTCTACAACAGGCGGTTTTTTTTGCAAGTATGTCAACAGTATAATGCTTTGAGATGCCAGCATGTGATGGTATTCAAAAAGAATTTAATTTCAAATCTGTTTTTTCTTTAGCAGCTAAAGCATTCGTTCGAATTGCCACTGACGACATGCATCTCTCTCTCTCTTACACACAGCAATGAACCGGTATAATGCCTGGGCCAGTACAACTCAAACAGAACTTGCAGGCATATACCTTGCCACTGAATCTTTAAAAGACAAAGTCAGTGGAATTATATACACTGACTCAATGAGTAAACTTTGCCATTGAACGAACAGGTTTGCCCACAGGAAAGTGTGCGAGCGGGTTTGGAAGTGTTGGAGGGTGTGAGAGGGTGTGGGAGAGTGGGGTAGGATGTGAGAGGGTGGGAGGAAAGTGTGGGAGGGTGTGGGAGAGTGTGGGAGAGAGTGGGAGGGTGTGGGAAGAGGTGGAAGAGTGTGGGAAGAGGTGGAAGAGTGTGGGAGGGTGTGGGAATGGTTGGAAGAGTGTGGGAGGGTGTGGGAAGAGGTGGAAGAGAGAGGGGAAAGGGTGGGATAGAGTGGGAAGGGGTGGAAGAGAGAGGGGAAGGAGTGGGAGAGAGTGGGAAGGGGCGGGAGAGAGTTGATGGGTGTGGGAAAAGGTGAGAGAGAGTGGGAAAGAGTGTGGGAAGGGGCGGTAGAGAGAGTGGGAGGGTGTGGGAAGAGGTGGGAGAGAGTGGGAGGGTGTAGGAAAGGGTGGGAGAGAGTGGGAGAGTGCTGGAACACCTCACCAAGACGGGACAAGCGCCGCAGCATCACGTGGATGCTGTGACCAGCAGATGACTTTCCTTCTTGCGACAAATTATAATAATCGCTTAAATAATCGCTTTTCTGTGAGGGGGGCGAGATAGGGATTCTCTATATCAAATTTGTTGATGGTTGAATTGATTAGACAAACGGATTGGATGACTGGTGGTCTCCAGTCAACCGCACTGTCATGTGTAAAACCTCATGTATATAAGCAAGTATAACACTATGTATTATGTCACAAATATAACACAGTGTATAACAGCCCATGTATAACAGCCCATGTATAACCATCCATGTATAACACCCTCTCACCACCACTACACTAGCTGGCCTCCCTCACCCCCGACCTTTGCTCTAACATCACTTTGCTTCTGCAAATGTCCCCAACACCCTACAGGCTTTTAATCCAACTAAAGCATGCTTTTAAAGATAGATGGATATATATATATATATATATATATATATATATATATATATATATATAATATATATATATATATATATATATATATATATATATATATTATGTCAATCACACTATCGTGGAAATTAACATTCCATTATTAGGCTCTATAGGAGACTTTAAACTCCGACTTCAGGGCGAAACGGACGTCCCTCACACCCTGCAGATCGGCGTTCAATCCCCGACTGTCCACAAGAGGTTGGGCACCATTTCTCCACCTCCCTCCCCACCCCTCCCATCCCAAATCCTTATCCTGACCCCCTTGCCAATGCTCAATACAGTCGTGATGGATTGGCGCTTCCTTCTGATAGTTGTCTGCCGATGGAGGGAGAGCCCTCGGTAGAGAAGTCGTAATCGAGTGAGGGAGTGAGACCCGGATCTGAGTGGCAGGAAAGGTAGCCAAGTCAGTATTTTGTATGGTCGATGTACCTTGCCGACGCTCAGACCCAATTAACGCAAATCGGCACCAGATAACGACAACGACATCTGTAACAACGTTAAGAGCTAACGATACGACAAATATGTAGCGTTGATGTCTAGCGAACGAGAGAGAAGCAACGAAACTGGAAGATAATTAAGTGTGAAAGATAATCACGATAATTGAGCGTGAAAAAAATATTAAATCAAGGAGAAAGAAAAACGAAAAGCGAATGAGGAAATAGGGGAAAACCCCAGAAACAAAATTATTCAGAAAACAGGAAGCTCTTTTATAGAGAGAAAAAAAGGAAGCGAGAGAGAAGACTTACGTACGGGTAAATGAGAATATGTGAGATAAAGATGAGAGAATGGAGCAAGGAAGTGGAGCAAGGGGAAGAGAACACTTGAGAAGGTAGTGGAGGTGAGGTAATGCGTACTAAAGACTGGGGGGGGGGGGACTGTGTGAGGTAAATTATGCGGGAGAATGAGGAAATATGAGAGAATCTGTGAGATAACGTGACACATATACTATGAGAAAAGTGAGTAGAGGAGAAGATAGCGGAGGCTGAGCATGATATGCTAAGCCGAAGGAGCATGAGTATGCTGAGTGAGGAGGAGAGTGAGGGAAGGGCATTGTGAGGTGTGAGGGGGGGGAGGGAGGACATTATGAAGTGTGAGGAGGGAGGGAAAATTAAGATTTTACTAAGGAGTGAACTGTGTATTTACTATTTGTATTTACAATTTATTAATTGTGTCTGCAAGATTGAGCTATTAGCTCTTGGACCCCGCCTTTCTGACCAATCTATTTTTCATCTTTTTATATCTACTACATATATATTTCTCTCTAACACACACACACATAAAATGAATAACGTCTGCGGCATATGGGAGGCTGGCTAACATCAGAACAGCGTTCAGGAACCTGTGTAAGGAATCATTCAAAATCTTGTACACCACATATGTAAGACCAATCCTGGAGTATGCGGCCCCAGCATGGACCCCGTACCTTGTCAAGCACAAGACGAAGCTGGAAAAAGTTCCAAGGTATGCCACTAGACTAGTCCCAGAATTAAGAGGCATGAGTTACGAGGAAAGGCTGCGGGAAATGTACCTTACGACACTGGAAGACAGAAGAGTACGGGGAGACATGATCACAACCTACAAAATCCTCAGGGGGAATCGATCGGGTAAACAAGGATGAACTATTCAACACTGGTGGGACGCGAACAAGGGGACACAGGTGGAAACTGCGTACCCACATGAGCCACAGAGACGTTAGAAGGAACTTTTTCAGTGTCAGAGTAGTTAACGGATGGAATGCACTAGGAAGTGATGTGGTGGAGGCTGACTCCATACACAGTTTCAAATGTAGATATGATAGAGCCAAGTAGGCTCAGGAATCTGTACACCAGTTGATTGACAGTTGAGAGGCGGGACCAAAGTTAGAACATCATTCAGAAACCTAAGTAAGGAGGCATTTAGGGCGCTTTACACTGCGTACGTAAGGCCAGTCTTAGAGTATGCCGCCTCATCATGGAGTCCCCATCTGAAGAAGCATATAAGGAAACTGGAAAAGGTTCAGAGGTTTGCAACGAGACTCGTCCAAGAATTACGAGGGATGGGGTATGAGGAGCGCCTGAGGAAACTGTGCCTTGCGACACTAGAAAGAAGAATGGAGAGGGGGAACATGATAGGAACGTATAAAATACTAAGGGGGTTGACAGAGTGGACATAGACGAAATGTTCACACGTAATAGTAACAGAACGAGGGGACATGGGTGGAAGCTGGAAACTCAGATGAGTCACAGAGATGTTAGGAAGTATTTTTTTAGCGTGAGAGTAGTGGGAAAATGGAATGCACTTAAGGAACAGGTTGTGGAAGCAAATACTATTCATAATTTTAAAACTAAATATGATAGGGAAATGGGACAGGAGTCATTGCTGTAAACAACCGATGGCTAGAAAGGCGGGATCCAAGAGTTAATGCTCGATCCTGCAGACACAAATAGGCGAGTACAAATAGGTGAGTACACACACACACACACACATCCTCAAGAAGCAGCCCGTAGCAGCTGTCTAACTCCCAGATACCTATTTACTGCTAGGTGAACAGCAGCGTCAGGATGAAAGATACTCTACCCATTAGTCCCCGGACGCCAGCCAGGCCGACGCCTGCAGCGTGGCGTCGGCCGGCATACCTACGGTCATATTAGTTACGTATTAATTTAATTAAACCTGAACAGAGAGTTTATCTCATAAAGGTGTGTTTTAATATTATATAATTATGAGTTATGGCATTATATGAGTCCCCACAGGGCGGGGGGGGGGGAGAGGACACAGGGAAGGAGAGGTGAGGCATAGTGAGGCATAGTGAGGGAGAGTGAGGGAGAGTGAGGCATAGTGAGGGAGAGTGAGGGAGAGTGAGGGAGAGTGAGGGAGAGTGAGGCATAGTGAGGGAGAGTGAGGGAGAGTGAGGCATAGTGAGGGAGAGTGAGGGAGAGTGAGGGAGAGTGAGGGAAAGTGAGGGAGAGTGAGGGAGAGTGAGGGAGAGTGAGGGAGAGTGAGGGAGAGTGAGGCATAGTGAGGGAGAGTGAGGGAGAGTGAGGCATAGTGAGGGAGAGTGAGGGAGAGTGAGGGAACGGAAAGGCAGAGTTAGAGAAGGGAGAAGGTTGGGAGTGTGAGGGGACGCCCCCTGGGGGAGGGACGCCCCCCTCCAGGGGCTCACACATACAAACTTTGATAATGAGATTTGCATTTTGCTCAAATCACTTTATCTTAAGCTTCAGCATGGTGGTCCCTGGCTTGGTGGTCCCTGGCTTGGTGGTCCCTAGCTTGGTGGTCCCTAGCTTGGTGGTCCCTGGCTTGGTGGTCCCTGGCTTGGTGGTCCCTGGCTTGGTGGTCCCTGGCTTGGTGGTCCCTGGCTTGGTGGTCCCTAGCTTGGTGGTCCCTGGCTTGGTGGTCCCTGGCTTGGTGGTCCCTGGCTTGGTGGTCCCTAGCTTGGTGGTCCCTAGCTTGGTGGTCCCTGGCTTGGTGGTCCCTGGCTTGGTGGTCCCTGGCTTGGTGGTCCCTGGCTTGGTGGTCCCTGGCTTGGTGGTCCCTAGCTTGGTGGTCCCTGGCTTGGTGGTCCCTGGCTTGGTGGTCCCTGGCTTGGTGGTCCCTGGCTTGGTGGTCCCTAGCTTGGTGATCCCTGGCTTGGTGGTCCCTGGCTTGGTGGACCCTAGCTTGGTGGACCCTAGCATGGTGGACCCTATCTTGGTGGTCCCTAGCATGGTGGTCCCTAGCATGGTGGACCCTAGCATGGTGGTCCCTAGCTTGGTGGACCCTAGCATGGTGGACCCTAGCTTGGTGGACCCTAGCTTGGTGGACCCTAGCATGGTGGACCCTATCTTGGTGGTCCCTAGCATGGTGGTCCCTAGCATGGTGGACCCTAGCATGGTGGACCCTAGCATGGTGGACCCTAGCACGGTGGACCCTAGCATGGTGGACCCTAGCATGGTGGACCCTAGCATGGTGGACCCTAGCATGGTGGACCCTAGCATGGTGGACCCTATCTTGTTGGTCCCTAGCATGGTGGTCCCTAGCATGGTGGACCCTAGCATGGTGGACCCTAGCATGGTGGACCCTAGCATGGTGGACCCTAGCATGGTGGACCCTAGCATGGTGGACCCTAGCATGGTGGACCCTAGCTTGGTGGTCCCTAGCATGGTGGACCCTAGCATGGTGGACCCTAGCATGGTGGACCCTAGCATGGTGGACCCTAGCTTGGTGGTCCCTAGCATGGTGGACCCTAGCATGGTGGACCCTAGCATGGTGGACCCTAGCATGGTGGACCCTAGCATGGTGGACCCTAGCATGGTGGACCCTAGCATGGTGAACCCTAGCTTGGTGGTCCCTAGCATGGTGGTCCCTAGCTTGGTGGACCCTAGCTTGGTGGACCCTAGCATGGTGGACCCTAGCATGGTGGACCCTAGCATGGTGGTCCCTAGCATGGTGGTCCCTAGCTTGGTGGACCCTAGCATGGTGGACCCTAGCATGGTGGACCCTAGCATGGTGGACCCTAGCATGGTGGACCCTAGCATGGTGGACCCTAGCATGGTGGACCCTAGCATGGTGGACCCTAGCATGGTGGACCCTAGCATGGTGGACCCTAGCATGGTGGACCCTAGCATGGTGGACCCCAGCATGGTGGACCCTAGCATGGTGGACCCTAGCATGGTGGACCCTAGCATGGTGGACCCTAGCTTGGTGGTCCCTAGCATGGTGGACCCTAGCATGGTGGACCCTAGCATGGTGGACCCTAGCTTGGTGGTCCCTAGCATGGTGGACCCTAGCATGGTGGACCCTAGCATGGTGGACCCTAGCTTGGTGGTCCCTAGCATGGTGGACCCTAGCATGGTGGACCCTAGCATGGTGGACCCCAGCATGGTGGACCCTAGCATGGTGGACCCTAGCATGGTGGACCCTAGCATGGTGAACCCTAGCTTGGTGGTCCCTAGCATGGTGGTCCCTAGCTTGGTGGACCCTAGCTTGGTGGACCCTAGCATGGTGGACCCTAGCATGGTGGACCCTAGCATGGTGGTCCCTAGCATGGTGGTCCCTAGCATGGTGGACCCTAGCATGGTGGACCCTAGCTTGGTGGTCCCTAGCATGGTGGACCCTAGCATGGTGGACCCTAGCATGGTGGTCCCTAGCATGGTGGTCCCTAGCATGGTGGTCCCTAGCTTGGTGGTCCCTAGCATGGTGGTCCCTTGGTGGTCCAGTAGTGTGGGGGTCACACTGGAAGGTCAACAAACAAGACATCTTTAATTTAGGAGAGGCCACTATGGCTGACGGAGAGACGGAGACCTCTGTCTCCTCCCGTCATCTCCTGTCACCTGTCTCCTGTCTGCATCCTCTTTCTCCTCTTCTTCTTCCTCCCCCTCTTCTCCGCCCCCCTCCTCCCCTCCTCCCCCTTCTCCTAGTCGACCTCTTCGCTAACGGATTGTACAGATTATCCAGGTGCCGCTCTACACACACACACCGACTCACAACAAACACTGCGTAAAAGGTCCATCTCTCTTTTCATGTTCCCCTAACCGTTTATACTGACCTCTTATACAGTAACCTCCGTTTAAACGGGCGCTTTTCTTTCCAGTACATTCGCGGTTAAGCGTTTTCACGTAGATGATATCCTGTTTTACAGGGATATGTGTCCCTTTTATCCGAACTCCATTACGTAAAGCGGGGGGGCTGATGTCCCATTTATACGGGATTTCGGTTTGAAAGGACGCCCGTGGCTCTTTTACCCGGATATCACTGAACAGAATCAGTGATTAAGACTCTTGCTATAATGGACTTTGCTTTAAGGGGACGCTAGAGGTGACATTATCCGAGGCCTATTATATGCATCTTGTGATAAGAGCCTCGAGGTGTAGTGGAATTCGGTTGCAAGGGACTAAGATAAACAGTATAGATCGTTTAAAGGACCGGAGGAGCATCGTTTGATGCTCCGGTTAGGGGAGAGGGGGTGGTTCCTTTAACCAGCTTCCGGTATAGCATTTTACCGGGGGTCACAATAACCGGGTCCCTGTATATTATGGAACATTTTATACCGGGGGTCACAATAACCGGGTCCCGGTATATTATGGAACAGTTTATACCGGGGGGGTCAAAATAACCGGGTCCCGGTATATTATGGAACAGTTTATACCGGAGAGGGGTCACAATAACCGGGTCCCGGTATATTATGGAACATTTTATACCGGGGGGTCATAATAACCGGGTCCCGGTATATTATGGAACAGTTTATACCGGGGGGAGGGTCACAATAACCGGGTCCCGGTATATTATGGAACAGTTTATACCGGGGGGGGGGGTCACAATAACCGGGTCCCGGTATATTATGGAACAGTTTATACCGGGGGGAGGGTCACAATAACCGGGTCCCGGTATATTATGGAACAGTTTATACCGGAGAGGGGTCACAATAACCGGGTCCCGGTATATTATGGAACAGTGTAGTTGTGTCCTATTAACCGTTCCATCCCACAAGCGGACACTCTTCCTTTCCCAGATCTTCCAGAATAGGCTTCTTATACGGTGTTAAAGTTGTCTGTCTGTCTGTCTGTCTGTCTGTCTGTCTGTCAGTCAGTCAGTCAGTCAGTCTGTCTGTCTGTCTGTCTGTCTGTCTGTCTGTCTGTCTGTCTGTCAGTCAGTCAGTCAGTCAGTCAGTCAGTCAGTCAGTCAGTCTGTCTGTCTGTCTGTCTGTCTGTCTGTCTGTCTGTCTGTCTGTCTGTCTGATGGCGTCAGACGTCTCTCCACACCGTCAGCCATAACGAGCGACGGCCCTGGCGAACGAGTGACAGGCGAACAAAGACTGGCGAACTACCGTCGACCTCTGATACAGGGGCGGAGGTGGAGAGCAAAGTGTGTTGTGCTTTTGTCTGGGGGGGGTTGTTGACTTTGTAGGTGGTGGTTGTGGTTGTGGTTGTGGTTTGGTGGTTGTGGTGGTTGTGGTGGTGGTGGTGGTGGTGGTGGTTGTGGTGGTTGTGGTGGTGGTGGTGGTGGTGGTTGTGGTGGTTGTGGTGGTGGTGGTTGTGGTGGTTGTGGTGGTGGTTGTGGTGGTTGTGGTGGTTGTGGTGGTGGTGGTGGTTGTGGTGGTGGTGGTTGTGGTGGTTGTGGTGGTTGTGGTGGTTGTGGTGGTGGTGGTTGTGGTGGTTGTGGTGGTGGTGGTTGTGGTGGTTGTGGTGGTGGTTGTGGTGGTGGTTGTGGTGGTGGTTGTGGTGGTTGTGGTGGTGGTGGTGGTGGTGGTTGTGGTGGTTGTGGTGGTGGTGGTTGTGGTGGTTGTGGTGGTGGTTGTGGTGGTTGTGGTGGTTGTGGTGGTGGTGGTTGTGGTGGTTGTGGTGGTTGTGGTGGTGGTTGTGGTGGTGGTGGTTGTGGTGGTTGTGGTGGTGGTTGTGGTGGTGGTTGTGGTGGTGGTTGTGGTGGTGGTGGTGGTGGTGGTTGTGGTGGTTGTGGTGGTGGTGGTGGTGGTTGTGGTGGTTGTGGTGGTGGTGGTTGTGGTGGTTGTGGTGGTGGTTGTGGTGGTTGTGGTGGTTGTGGTGGTGGTGGTTGTGGTGGTTGTGGTGGTTGTGGTGGTGGTTGTGGTGGTTGTGGCGGTTGTGGTGGTGGTGGTTGTGGTGGTTGTGGTGGTTGTGGTGGTGGTGGTGGTTGTGGTGGTTGTGGTGGTGGTTGTGGTGGTTGTGGTGGTTGTGGTGGTGGTTGTGGTGGTTGTGGTGGTGGTTGTGGTGGTTGTGGTGGTGGTGGTGGTTGTGGTGGTTGTGGTGGTGGTTGTGGTGGTTGTGGTGGTGGTTGTGGTGGTTGTGGTGGTTGTGGTGGTGGTTGTGGTGGTTGTGGTGGTGGTTGTGGTGGTTGTGGTGGTGGTGGTGGTTGTGGTGGTTGTGGTGGTGGTTGTGGTGGTTGTGGTGGTGGTTGTGGTGGTTGTGGTGGTTGTGGTGGTGGTTGTGGTGGTTGTGGTGGTTGTGGTGGTGGTGGTGGTTGTGGTGGTGGTGGTTGTGGTGGTTGTGGTGGTGGTTGTGGTGGTTGTGGTGGTTGTGGTGGTTGTGGTGGTGGTGGTGGTTGTGGTGGTTAATACCTATCAGGGTCTTCTGGAGGAGTGGGGGTCGCACCACCTCGTAAATTTGTGTTACAATTTAACTACACTGAAGTTTCAATTCCTTTGTCGAACCAAGACTTTACCTTTGCTTTCTTCCCTCTTCCTGCTTCTACCTGTGTCCTCTCCTCCTACATTCTTTCTCTCACATTGAGGAGGCTGTCCTTGTTGACCTTGTTTATTCCCCCCTCAGTATCTTGTATATCGTGATCATATCCTGCTTCTTCTATCCTCTAGGGTTGTGACATTTAGCTCTTCTAGATTTATAATTCTCAAGGGTTGGGTTCCATGCTGGTGCTGCATATTCCAGTATTGGTGTAGCATATGTTGTGTAGTCTGGCCTTCAAGGAGTCCTGATTTAGGTTTCTAATCGATGTTCTCATGTTTACCAGCGTCCCATATGCTGCTGATGACTGCCTGTTCATGTGTGCTTCTGGTGTCAGGTTTTGAAATGATATCCACGACGTTTCCCCTTCACATTATCGTAGCTGTCATTCCCTATATAGTGAAGATAGTTCCTGGTCTTCTTTCAGCCTTCATCGTTATCTTTCACCTGATGGGAATGAATCCCAACAGCGTTGGTTTTCCCGCTCCTGGAGTTGGTGGTCCCTAGCTTGGTGGTCCCTAGCTTGGTGGTCCTTGGCTTGGTGGTCCTTGGCTTGGTGGTCCTTGGCTTGGTGGTCCTTGGCTTGGTGGTCGTTGGCTTGGTGGGCGTTGGCTTGGTGGTCCTTGGCTTGGTGGTCCTTGGCTTGGTGGTCCTTGGCTTGGTGGTCCTTGGCTTGGTGGTCCTAGGCTTGGTGGTCCTTGGCTTGGTGGACCTTGGCTTGGTGGTCCTTGGCTTGGTGGTCCTTGGCTTGGTGGTCCTTGGCTTGGTGGACCTTGGCTTGGTGGTCCTTGGCTTGGTGGTCCTTGGCTTGGTGGTCCTTGGCTTGGTGGTCCTTGGCTTGGTGGTCCTTGGCTTGGTGGTCCTAGGCTTGGTGGTCCTTGGCTTGGTGGTCCTTGGCTTGGTGGTCCTTGGCTTGGTGGTCCTTGGCTTGGTGGTCCTTGGCTTGGTGGTCCTTGGCTTGGTGGTCCTTGGCTTGGTGGTCCTTGGCTTGGTGGTCCTTGGCTTGGTGGTCCTAGGCTTGGTGGTCCTTGGCTTGGTGGTCCTTGGCTTGGTGGTCCTTGGCTTGGTGGTCCTTGGCTTGGTGGTCCTTGGCTTGGTGGTCCTAGGCTTGGTGGTCCTTGGCTTGGTGGTCCTTGGCTTGGTGGTCCTAGGCTTGGTGGTCCTTGGCTTGGTGGTCCTTGGCTTGGTGGTCCTTGGCTTGGTGGTCCTTGGCTTGGTGGTCCTTGGCTTGGTGGTCCTTGGCTTGGTGGTCCTAGGCTTGGTGGTCCTTGGCTTGGTGGTCCTTGGCTTGGTGGTCCTAGGCTTGGTGGTCCTTGGCTTGGTGGTCCTTGGCTTGGTGGTCCTAGGCTTGGTGGTCCTTGGCTTGGTGGTCCTTGGCTTGGTGGTCCTTGGCTTGGTGGTCCTTGGCTTGGTGGTCCTTCAACATCTTACAGTCCTCAGATTGCACAACCTTCCTTAGTTAGCTTGGCGTCGTCTGCAGACATCAACATGTCCCAGGTCACAGCCTACCTTGAGGTGCTTCCGGGGCTTAGCGTCCCCGCGGCTCGGTCGTCGACCAGGCCTCCTAAGGGAGGGGGGGGGCCTAAGGCAGGCCCTTCACACACATCAGGAACAGCAGCGGTCCCAGCACCGAGCCTTGTGGGACCCCACTTGATACATTCCTCCAGCTTGAAACCTCCTCTCTCTCTGTTTTCCGTTCTTCAGGTACTCCCTTGTCCCAATCTATCTCTTCGTCCGGTCATGGTGGTGGTGGTGGGGGATGGTGGTTATGGTGGTGGTGATGGTAGTGGGGGATGGTGGTGATGGTGGTGGTGTTTTTTTTTTCTTTTTGGTAGGGATATTCCTGCGCGGGCCCTAAGCCTCTGGTTGGCCCACTGCGCGGGCCCTAAGCCTCTGGTTGGCCCACTGCGCGGGCCATAAGCCTCTGGTTGGCCCACTGCGCGGTCCCTAAGCCTCTGGTTGGCCCACTGCGCGGGCCCTAAGCCTCTGGTTGGCCCACTGCGCGGGCCCTAAGCCTCTGGTTGGCCCACTGCTCGGGCCCTAAGCCTCTGGCTGGCCCACTAAGTGTTGCTTGTTTCTGTTTTACTTGGGCGGAGTGTGAGTATTTATGACTCGTATGGTCGCTTCAGTAAGATTTTGTCCCATGTGTTTGGCTCTGTTGAATCTTAGTTGAAATCGTATTGGGTTTGTAACTGTGCAGTGTGTTAGATAATGTTCCAGTGGTCTGTTGTGGTTGTAATTGTGCACTGTTTTAGATAATGTTCCAGTGGTCTGTTTTGGCTGTAACTGTGCACTGTGTTAGATAATGTTCCAGTGATCTGTCGGGCATTTCTCCACAGTGCTGACATTTCCTCTCATCTTCCGGAACCTGTAAGCCTATTTCCCATGCACATGGGTATCCAAGCCTGATGCGATGTAAGTGCACTTCTGTTGTTCTACTGCTCCCGTTCATCAAACTAAGTGGTTCGTAGTTGGTTGAATTCTTGTACCAACCCGCAGATTCTGATGTTGCAACTGCTGTGTTGTGGTCACTGTACATCTTTTGCACTGATCTATCTCTAATTACTGTGGAAGACCGTGAAAAGTTATTTTTTTGCCTATTCACTTCTTAACCCCACTTTAGGCGTCAGAAGTAACTTATTGTCCCACACAAGTCTAGCACCGCGCTGGGCGCCAGAGTGTGACATTTTACTGGCTACTGGGAGGTGGATTCGAATGTTTGCCTTCATCAAACAAATGAATACACTCCGGAGGTATAGGGCAAGACGCCAAAAATCTAAGTATTTCAGGTGAAGGCCAGGGAGGTCCTCTACTCCACCAGCAATACCAGACCTTCCCCCACTTAACCTGCTTCTCTGCTCAACTTGCTTGCAAGCAAATCTAGCAGGTAGCGGATGGGATCTTCAGTGCTTGAGGCTCTGGGCTGGATCCTGAGGCAACTCAAATCAATGACAATGTTAAGTAGCAAGTGATAAAATATGGAGAACAGTACTACATATTTAGAAATAACATCAAAGGCACGTGTCTTAGCAAAAATAGGTTTATTCAACAACTTCCTATTAAACAGTGACCCACATTAGTTACGTTACTCAAGATCGTCACCTTAACCTCCGTCAAGACACTATTCCACTCTCAGGTGTAAGAGATCCACTTGACAGGTCATGAACAACAGTCAACGGAGCCCAGTTGTCAACCCCCCAACAACACATGCCAAGGTTACAGATTTTCTTTTAAGAGTCGCCCATGGTTGGTAGTGTACTGGTTGTGTCAGGGTGTGTGATGCATCTGTCTTTCTGAGGTTCGAATCCTTCACGGAGAAAAGTTCTTTAAGTTACATATAACTTACGCGTTTATGCAAGTGTGTTGTATATATATATATATATATATATATATATACATATATATATATAACTGAAAACTCACACCCCAGAAGTGACTCGAACCCATACTCCCAGAAGCAACGCAACTGGTATGTACAAGACGCCTTAATCCACTTGACCATCACGACCGGACAAAATGAGGTGATAGCCGAGGCTATTTGAACCACCCCACCGCCGGCACTCGGATAGTAATCTTGGGCATAGCATTTTACCAAATCACCTCATTCTTTGGGGCACACGTGAGGAACACAAATGCGAACAAGCCTGAATGGTCCCCAGGACAATATGCAACTGAAAACTCACACCCCAGAAGTGACTCGAACCCATACTCCCAGAAGCAACGCAACTGGTATGTACAAGACGCCTTAATCCACTTGACCATCACGACCGGACAAAATGAGGTGATAGCCGAGGCTATTTGAACCACCCCACCGCCGGCACTCGGATAGTAATCTTGGGCATAGCATTTTACCAAATCACCTCATTCTTTGGGGCACACGTGAGGAACACAAATGCGAACAAGCCTGAATGGTCCCCAGGACAATATGCAACTGAAAACTCACACCCCAAAAGTGACTCGAACCCATACTCCCAGAAGCAACGCAACTGGTATGTACAAGACGCCTTAATCCACTTGACCATCACGACCGGACAAAATGAGGTGATAGCCGAGGCTATTTGAACCACCCCACCGCCGGCACTCGGATAGTAATCTTGGGCATAGCATTTTACCAAATCACCTCATTCTTTGGGGCACACGTGAGGAACACAAATGCGAACAAGCCTGAATGGTCCCTAGGACAATATGCAACTGAAAACTCACACCCCAGAAGTGACTCGAACCCATACTCCCAGAAGCAACGCAACTGGTATGTACAAGACACCTTAATCCACTTGACCATCACGACCGGACAAAATGAGGTGATAGCCGAGGCTATTTGAACCACCCCACCGCCGGCACTCGGATAGTAATCTTGGGCATAGCATTTTACCAAATCACCTCATTCTTTGGGGCACACGTGAGGAACACAAATGCGAACAAGCCTGAATGGTCCCCAGGACAATATGCAACTGAAAACTCACACCCCAGAAGTGACTCGAACCCATACTCCCAGAAGCAACGCAACTGGTATGTACAAGACGCCTTAATCCACTTGACCATCACGACCGGACAAAATGAGGTGATAGCCGAGGCTATTTGAACCACCCCACCGCCGGCACTCGGATAGTAATCTTGGGCATAGCATTTTACCAAATCACCTCATTCTTTGGGGCACACGTGAGGAACACAAATGCGAACAAGCCTGAATGGTCCCCAGGACAATATGCAACTGAAAACTCACACCCCAGAAGTGACTCGAACCCATACTCCCAGAAGCAACGCAACTGGTATGTACAAGACGCCTTAATCCACTTGACCATCACGACCGGACAAAATGAGGTGATAGCCGAGGCTATTTGAACCACCCCACCGCCGGCACTCGGATAGTAATCTTGGGCATAGCATTTTACCAAATCACCTCATTCTTTGGGGCACACGTGAGGAACACAAATGCGAACAAGCCTGAATGGTCCCCAGGACAATATGCAACTGAAAACTCACACCCCAGAAGTGACTCAAACCCATACTCCCAGAAGCAACGCAACTGGTATGTTCAAGACGCCTTAATCCACTTGACCATCACGACCGGACAAAATGAGGTGATACCGGACAAAATGATAGCCTCGGCTATCACCTCATTTTGTCCGGTCGTGATGGTCAAGTGGATTAAGGCGTCTTGTACATACCAGTTGCGTTGCTTCTGGGAGTATGGGTTCGAGTCACTTCTGGGGTGTGAGTTTTCAGTTGCATATTGTCCTGGGGACCATTCAGGCTTGTTCGCACATATATATAAATATATATATATATATATATATATATATATATATATACATAATCTTTGGACAACACCCACCAGTGGGACTCGAACCCAGAAAGCACAACTACCTTCCAGTAGCTGGCATAACTAGTATGCTTTAACCCACTACGCCATCAGACCTTACAAAAGAAGTAGATAGTTCGAGATATATATATCTCAAACATCTCTACCTCCCGAAGGCACCAGATGAGTGAGGGGTCAGTCTGCAATTTTCGTCAAGCCACTGTCAATGTGAGAGAACTCGTGTCCAGCTTATAAGCCTATACTTGCATAAACCACAAGTGAAGATAAACAATCTTTGGACAACACCCACCAGTGTGTTGAGATATATATATCTCGAACTATCTACTTCTTTTGTAAGGTCTGATGGCGTAGTGGGTTAAAGCATACTAGTTATGCCAGCTACTGGAAGGTAGTTGTGCTTTCTGGGTTCGAGTCCCACTGGTGGGTGTTGTCCAAAGATTGTTTATCTTCACTTGTGGTTTATGCAAGTATAGGCATATATATACATATATATATATATATATATATATATATATATATATATATATATATATATATATATATATATATACTCACCACTATAATCATTATTATATACTCCACTATTTACATCAATATATTCACTACTATATACATCAGTATCTACACCTACTATATATATCCCTACACCACTATGTACATCACTATATGCACCCATATATACATCACTATGTACATCACTATATGCACCCATATATACATCACTATGTACATCACTATATGCACCCATATATACATCACTATGTACATCACTATATGCACCCATATATACATCACTATGTACATCACTATATGCACCCATATATACATCACTATGTACATCACTATATGCACCCATATATACACCACTATGTACATCACTATATGCACCCATATATACATCACTATATACATTAATATATTCACCACTATGTACATCAATATATAACATCACTACATACATACACACATATTTATGAAAGAATACGGAAGCTCGAACAAGCGAGGGGTGAGCGACTTCCCTTCACTGGTGCCCTTCCCTCCACCCCCCCCCCCCTGGGACACCACTGGAAGAGGGAAGATTGGCATGGAAGGGGAAGAGAGGGGACAGGAATGGAGAGGAGATGGTCAGATAAACAGATAGACAGGCAAGATGCCTCCCTCTGGCCGAGGTAGTCGGCCTGACAGCCTATATAGACAGGCAAGATGACCCACTCTGGCCGAGGGAGTCGGCCTGACAGCCTATATAGACAGGCAAGATGACCCACTCTGGCCGAGGGAGTCGGCCTGACAGGCTATATAGACAGGCAAGATGACCCACTCTGGCCGAGGGAGTCGGCCTGACAGGCTATATAGACAGGCAAGATGACCCACTCTGGCCGAGGGAGTCGGCTTGACAGCCTATATAGACAGGCAAGATGACTAACTCTGGCCGAGGGAGTCGGCCTGACAGGCTATATAGACAGGCAAGATGACCCACTCTGGCCGAGGGAGTCGGCCTGACAGCCTATATAGACAGGCAAGATGACCCACTCTGGCCGAGGGAGTCGGCCTGACAGGCTATATAGACAGGCAAGATGACCCACTCTGGCCGAGGGAGTCGGCTTGACAGCCTATATAGACAGGCAAGATGACTAACTCTGGCCGAGGGAGTCGGCCTGACAGGCTATATAGACAGGCAAGATGACCCACTCTGGCCGAGGGAGTCGGCCTGACAGCCTATATAGACAGGCAAGATGACCCACTCTGGCCGAGGGAGTCGGCCTGACAGCCTATATAGACAGGCAAGATGACCCACTCTGGCCAAGGGAGTCGGCCTGACAGGCTATCATATCTGAGGAATGACTCGTTCAGTGCGACGTCCTTCTCTTGGCTATAATTCCTGAGTCAGCGATTCCCCAGGTTAGAGACGCAGCAGCAGATGGAGGCAGGGAGGCAGGGAGAGTGAGAGGCAGAGAGGCAGGGAGGGTGAGAGGCAGTAAGGCAGGGAGGGTGAGAGGCAGAGAGGCAGGGAGGGTGAGAGGCAGGGATGTGGGAGGGTTGTGAATGGAGGGAGACACACTTGAGAAGCAGAAAGGGAGGAAATAAAGAAGTATGTAAGATACAAATGAGTCGATTGACATATAACTAGCACTTTTGAGAGCTGTCAATGTGAGTCGCAAACCGGTACAATTATTGCAACCACCGTATCCCCACCACCACCACCACCACCACCACCACAACCACCACCACCACAACCACCACCACCACCACCACCACCACCACCACCACCACCACCACAACCACCACAACCACCACCACCACAACCACCACCACCACCACAACCACCACCACCACCACCACCACAACCACCACCACCACCACCACAACCACCACAACCACCACAACCCACCCCCAACAGATATCACTCCCTTAAATCGCTGACACGAATCTTCAAAAGAATTCTTGAATAACAAGAGTGCCCCGGCTATTGTATGGGAGGCGCTCTTAAAGACGGGTAGAGTGCCAGAGAGTGCCACTCTTAAAGGCGAGTAGAGTGCCACTCTTAGAAACTCTTCGTTTGGGGGGGGGGTATTTGTTACTGCATGATTCCCTGATTCCCAATATATTCTTGTCAGCCTCGGCACTGTATTGATTTACTCTGAACTCGTGGCGCTGTATTGAATTTAATGGCCTCTCTGGCGCTGGGGTGATTTGCGCTCAATGGTACTTTGATTAGTTTGGCTGTCTCTTTTTGCTTTATTTGCTACGCGAGTGGGAAATAAAGCAAGAGGCTTTGTAAATTACAGCCTCCGAGCTCAGTACCCTCAACTCTTACTAACACCCTATATAGTGACCCTTTATGACGTCCTAAACTCTCTACAGACACACTCGTCATCTTTCTGATATCAACTCCCTTACTTCTTCAACTCCCTTACGATGTCCTGACGTCCCTTCCATCACACTTAATCCCTATACTGCTACCCTCAACTCAAGAAGCCCCTTCAATCCGTCCTGGACCATTCTCAAGTCCAATCGACTTGAGAATGGTCCAGGACGGACCGAAACGTCGTCGTCCCTTCACCTTCTAGTGTGTGGCCTAACCTAACCTAACCTAACCACTTCAACTGGCAAATGACGTCGTTACTCCCTCTCTGTTGTTACAGGACGCGTCGGACTTCAAGTGCAAAGGAGGCAAGAAACCTATTTACATCCCGCCCAAGCCTGTCATCGGCGTGATAGGCGCCGCCTCCTCCTCCGTCTCTGTCATGATCGCTAACATCCTGCGACTCTTCAAGGTGAGTTACGAGTGTGTGTGTTTACTCCTGGGACAGGTGTCAGGTGTACCAGGTGACGTTACCAGCTGTTTTCTGACAGATGTCATGCACCAAGTGCCCTGTAACAGGTGTTCTGGGACAGGTACCAGGTGTCGATCAGGTGACGTTACCAGGTGTTTTCTGACAGATGTCATGCACCAAGTGCCCTGTAACAGGTGTTCTGGGACAGGTACCAGGTGTACCAGGTGACGTTACCAGCTGTTTTCTGACAGATGTCATGCACCAAGTGCCCTGTAACAGGTGTTCTGGGACAGGTACCAGGTGTCGATCAGGTTATCAACATCGCCGTCTGCTCCTAAGCTCAGTCACAGTCACAGTTCCAGACATTGGTTGATAATACTAACAAAGTCACGGAGCATTTTGTTTTAATGAGCATTAATTGGCATGTGTTGAGGTAGTTTATTCGCTCCTCAGACTCCCGACGACAGATTGTGTACTGGTGTTGCAAGCGACGACTGAAGACTCCTGCCAGGTGTTACGAGTTCCTATGCAATACTTATGCAACACTTGGAGCTCTCAGGTCCTGGAAAGTCTTCATTCCAAGCTGGCTTTATGTTATATATAGATTTCTTACCAATGCACACACACACATACATTCTATGTGTATGGGAAGTGGGGGGGCGGCATACACACTAGGGGATACAGGTGGAAATTGAGTACCCAAATGAGCTACAGAGACGTTAGAAATAATAAAAACAAATTCTGTCGTAGTTAAACAATGGAATGCATTAGGCAGCGATGTGCTTTAAGCTGACTCCATACACGGTTTCAAGTGTAGATATGATAGAGCCCAGTAGGCTCAGGAATCTGTACACCAGTTGATTGACGGTTGAGAGGCAGGACCAGAGCCCAGGCTCAACCCCCGCAAACACAACTATGTGAGTACATATGATATATATATATATATGCGTGTTGTATCTTGGGTACGCACCCGACCCCCGAGGAACTGGACGAGGTCTTCGAACACTGATTGGTATATTGTTATATTGTTATATAAGTGTGTGTTTTCTGTAAACTGTAACATTGCAATAAAATCAAATAAAAAAAAAATAATAATAGGGGTGGTAGGAGAGGAAAAGATTAAAGTATTCAGTGAGAATCCACAAGGTCTTCTCTGAACACTATTTATTTTCTTCTTCGAGGATGTGGGTCCCTTTAATTAAACCAGTGGTGGTACCCCTATATATATATATATATATGTCTATATATATATATATATACATATATATATATATATATATATATATATATATATATATATATAATATATATATATATATATATATATATATATATATATAAAACATATATCAAAAAGTTTAATATGAGCATCCAGCAAGCAAATGACACGCAAAATGAACACGTTTCAAATTATATCAGACACACTCCATCAGTCGCCAGAATATCCAGTCATATTCCAGAGGTTCCAGCTGAAGACCACAATCCATGGCTGATGAAGACATTCCAGGGCTTCCAGCTGATGAACATATTCCAGGGTTTCCGATTGATCAAGCCATTTTAGGGTTTCCAGGCCACGATAACCACCGAGGCTCCCAATGTGGTGCCTAGATTAGCTGGAACTGTCAAAGAGGTCTTTCCAGATCTTATAAAGACTTCCCTTTCTCCTCTTTTAAGTCTTAGTAACTTTCAAACTCTATATATATATAGACATTACGTCTTATTTCCAAAGACTTGAGAATTTTGTAAGCAGACTTCAGGTGGAATAAGCAAGACTGTGGAAGATAAAGCTTTAGTATGGAAGATTAAGCTTCTGTCTGGAAGATTAAACTTAAGTCTGGAAAATTACACTTTAATATGAAAGATCAAAAGTCCCTCTGAAAGAATAGCTGTCACTCTGGAAGATCGAGAGTTACTCTGGAAAATTCAAGCTTTACTCTAGAAGATCAAGCTTCATTCTGGAAGATCAAGCTTCACTCTTGTAGACCAAGCTTCACTCTGGAAGATCAAGCTTCACTCTGGAAGATCAAGCTTCACTATGGAAGACCAAGCTTCACTCTGGAAGATCAAGCTTCACTCTGAAGAAGAGCAAAGGGAAACATTAAACTTCTCAAATCCTTCTCGCGAGTCAAACTTGTTGAGAATCCAGAAGGAAGCTCTCTCAATATCTTCCAGATCTTCCAGTCATATTTTCCAGATCTTCCAGATCTCATTTTTGGAAACTAAGCATGTTGACAGTCACTATAAGTTGGTCCTAAACTTTTTTGTTTCGATCTTCAGTCCAAGTCTTTAACGCGCCAGAAACTTCCAAGGTGGAGAAAACACCTGCTAATGACTCGAACTTTCGTTCTGGAACAAGTTCCTGTACAAAGACCTTTGTCCTGGAAATAATGGAGCCTTGCATTGTTGACACATTCCGGGTGGTGGAGATTTATGTGAGGGGTGTTCCAGGGTGTGTGTGATTACTTCTACCAGTACTGGGGGGGGGGGTGTCTCTGGGGGTCTCTGGGGGTCTTTGGGGGTCTT
>NW_025570817.1:0-17500 GCF_020424385.1 Procambarus clarkii
AATCCAACAATATACCACAAGAAATAAGGTACGTGTATCTCGAGGAAATTAATAAATAAGACGGAAATGAATTAACTCAAGTCTACAAGTTCGTCTAATCCCATTAATGACAGCTGGAGCAGCATATATTGAAATTAGTAATAATATCTTTCAGAACGGATATGGTGAAAAGGCACGTATTGTCAACTATGACTTTTCAACACAATGCAAGTTAACTGCCACTGTTATGGCGTTATTATTCCTTGAGAGAAACACTAAAGGTACAGTGATCTGCACTGATTCAAAAGCACTACAAAGCCTTTGGAAACAAATCAGACAGAAAACTTTGCGGTAGTCGCTGAAATAGCTGTGAGAGTACTAACCAATCAGGGAAGAGTCGACAAATTCCCGTGGATCCCACTCCCATGTTGGAATCTGTGGAACTGAACGAGCAGATGTGCTGGCTGCTGAAGGCGCTGGAGGAAACATTACTTCATACCCAAGGCTCTTCTACAAGTTAAGCAGCATCATTAGGCAACATCACCGTGCCAAGGTAACTGACAAAAGGAAAATAGTGGAACAAATCAGTCGCTCTGTACCCTGGTACAATGTGGTTACAGTTGACAGTCCCAACCATTATGGACGAAGGGGAGGTGGCCGCGGAAGAGAATTAGTAACAAACGTGAATTCGTCTTGGATACAAATACCATTGGAGATTTGGGATGGAAGTAACAGCTGAGCAGCTGCAGAACCTGTCGTGAGAATGATTCACTGCCTTGATCACAACTTGAGACAGTGTAGTCACCTAATAATTATGAATATGAGAAGAATGGAAACCCCTAACATAGTTTGACGTTAGAAAACACTTTGTCGAATAAAGATTCCCCCATTTTGCAACTGCAAGATTATGTAAGTTTAGGGGTTAGTAAAAGTTAATCTTGTTGCTTGATAAGCCTCTTCACTTGAGAGAGTTAAGCAAGTTTCAGCTGTCTGAGTTGTGGGATGTTATACAAGCTGTTATGCCGTTGTGTTTACTCATAGGACGAGTGACGCTGCCCAATACACTCGCCCTTTAGGGCCCAAATTTTAAAATTAAAAAACACTGGATACATCATAAGATTACCTCTAATCACTTTGGATGACCTCTAATCACCTTGGATCACCTCTAATCACCTAGGATGACCTCTAATCACCTTGGATCACCTCTAATCACCTTGGCTTGACCTCAAATCACCTCAACAATACGTCACTGTGGACTTCCAAGAACAAACATGATGTCATTCATCATGTTATTAACTTGGAAGTCAACCCATTCTTTCACTAGTTACAGAAGTCGACCCTTGGGTCTACAGGATTACCAAACTGTAATGTCAACGTTTGGCCGCCGCATCATCTTGCGTGTGGAGGAGCAGAATGGTTCGCCAGCTATCGTTACTGAGACAGTTGAACTGTATAGCCGTACGTAATCTTTAAATGATTACAGACCCCCAGTGGATTACGTAATATGCTCCTCCCATGCTCCCTTCGGCACACTGTTACAATCCCCCGTCACATGCTGGACGGTAGAGCGACGGTCTCGCTTCATGCAGGTCGGCGTTCCATCCCCGACCGTCTAAGTGGTTGGCTACCATTTCTTTTCCCAGCCATCTCAAATCCCTTCCAAGTGCTATATAGTCGTAATGGCTTGCCGTTTTCCCCCTCCCCCCCTTCCGTCACATCAGTTCCATTAATTCAGTTCTTAATTAATTATATTTATTAATCACCAGTATGGCTTCAAAATATGTCAATGGCTTGATTTTACATTACACGAGAATAGCCAAGATCACAGCATGATGTTAAAAGTCGGGGAATTTAAAATAAACATGTTAGCTAAACCCCCCTCGTCGTCACCAGACCCTCCTCGTCGTCACCAGACCCCCTCGTCGTTACCAGACCCCTCGTCACCCCTTCCCCATCACCGTCACCAGACCCCCCAAGAGTGGCAGCGTCACCAAAGTCACTGTCAAAACAGAGGATGAATCACCACTCAGCACGCACCACCGCCACTTCTAAATGACCCGGCCATAAGCGAAGAACCGGCAATGAACGATGCCATTAATTGCGTGAATCTTTCATGCACAGCGTGACATTCTCTTGGGTTGGAGGTCGGTGGATGGGGGGAGGGAGCCAGGGCAAGCCTCCCCCCACCCACCCCACACCCAAGAGACTCTTGAACTCTCATGCATTCTTCCGGTAATTGTCAAGAACCTTGTGAATTGTTCTTCCACCTTCTTTATTTCTGCAGAGTCTCAGACAAGCGTTAAAATATCGCTATTGCGATCAGGAGAGACCGACCGATCCATGTTATGTCTATAAGAACTATCCACACGAGAAATTAGACCAACAAACTTGTGGTAAATGAGGACACAGTAATTCTCTATTTCACGGGCAATAAATCAGTTACCAGTTTTTGTTCTTATTGGAAAGCAGAGATGATTTAGAGGACACGACTCCTAAGCAAGCGCTTATGAAAGGGTCTGAAAGTGACAGTTTGCTGGCGCTGAGCCGCAAACTGCCGGTAAGAACGGACATTATTAGTTTACTCACCTTTAGTGGGTAGAATTATGCATGACTATTCCAACACTTAGAATTCTGAGTTTCACGCTCGTCTCTTTTGCAACGCAGTACAGAAGCTAACAAGCCTTTTGCAACTATAGTACAGAAGCTAGTTACCGTTGTCGTCTGTAACTAGTTACAGAAACTAACATATCCCATTATACAACAATGTCACGACAGAGTGCATAGTCACTCAACCTAAGGTCCCCCAGAGTTCATAATACGAAGTCGGCGTAACTTAAGTGTCTGTTATCTCAGTGTTGTGACGAACTTCACATCGCTCTGGCTCACGTAACCAGCCGTTCTTCACTCTGGCTCACGTAACCAGCCGCCCTCTCAACTAATACGTCTGTACGGAACCCTATAATAAGCAATGTAACAAATGCTACAAATATATTACACACAGTAGCGGCTCTGAAAAACCCACGTTTTCTATGGAACGATTTGTTAGGTTAGGAGGAGGGGGGCGTGAATTTGTTGGTTTCTGGTCAGGTTAAGACGTTAAATTCTCTAAGTTATGGCAACTGTAGACAAAGTTATATGCACATTAGCAGCAGAGAGAAATATTATTAGCTGTTCAGGAAACAATACCACAGGGAATTAGTTGATAAGAAAATACTTATATTTCATAGTATTTTGTAATCTACAGATGCATATAAAATCTTAAAGTATACCATGTAAAAATAATATTTTAGTTAAGTTAATATTTTAGCTCACCATAGCCCGTGCTACTTGGAACTTTTGTTTCGAGTATCTAAATATAAAATAACAACAACAATTTTAGTTATATAAAAATACATACAGTTAATACATGATACAATCGTAAAATTGGATGTATAAACCCCACATTACATAAAGCACCAAAGCCCAGAGAATTTTGGGCATATAGCACACTCATATATTTAACTGACGTGTTACTACCTAGAGTCACCTTATGTCTGAATATATATGAGTATGATATATTATCACTAGTGTTACAGGCTACCGTATCACGATTCATCAATCTTATAAGTATCTTCTTACGAAAACTGTACATCATTCCTCCGCCATGACGGCTCAAGTCTATTAAATAGTTAATGAGCTTGGAAGCCCTGCTATGTCGGTCTCAATCCAATATTATTATTGTTATAAACAGCTTCGATTCGCTATAAAATGTTCATAATAAACAAAGCCGCCATGACTGAGGGAAAGATGTACATGTTCCGAAGGCCTCGTCATATATATAATTGTGGTTAGGTTGCTTCTTTGAAGAGTTCGTTCTCGACTCACAATCGGTCTTCCTGGGTTCGAATCCCGGGCGGGACAAATATTTAGACATGTTTCCTTTCACCTAGCAGTAAATAGGTACCCGGGAGTTAGTCAACTGTTGTGGTGTTGTATCCTTGGGAGAGTCAGTAGTTTAACCTTGGGGGAGGACCTCAATATAAGCCTAAAGTATATATAATCACAGGCTGCCTGTCCCGACAAAACGAAATATAAATTTATAAAACAATAATCAAATTTATTTAATTTCCCTAGGCCTAAATTTACCTTACTATGACAATTCACAACAGTTGCTAAACTCCAATGTAAGTCTTTACTGCTAGGTGAACAGTAGCTTCAGGTGTAAGGAAACATGCCCAGACGTCTCCGTCATGCTAAGGAATCGAACCCGGCTCCGATCTGTTGTCAACCAACCGCGCTTATTACAACGGTAAAGGCAGCCCGCCCTCATAAACAACAGCCACGTGGTCGTTAATACGCCAGCAATGAGGATCATTGTGCACAACTAAACTGATTAAGCAGCCGCTCCGCTGGCTAAATTCATTCAGTCCAGAGACCAACCCCCCCAAAGACTCATTCATCAGTTTTAACAAATTGTTCATTCAAAATTGGAATTCCCTCAAATATACAATTAACATTATTATATATTAGCATATTGTGAATATTTAGGCATAGGTTACGTTAGGTGTTTACATTCTTTTGGCAATTATTCGTATTTGCACAACCCGTCCTCGACTCAAGTCCATTACATCCAGCGGTCAACCCCACAGACGCATTCATATATTTTAACATGCTGTTCATTCAAAACGGGAATTTTCTCAAGTATAAATTAATATTATAATATATTAGCATATTGTGTATATATAGGCATAGGTTAGGTTAGGTTAGGTGTTTAGGTTCTGTTGGTGATTATTTGTATTTGTAGTACGTGGGTGAAGCATTTACAGCGTTGTGGTTCGAACAAAATTCGTCAGTGAAGCACTTGTTCCGGATATGTTCGAACGTCAGCAGTTGTGAGTCGTGTGTAAACCGCTTTTCATTCATAAACAGGGGGTTTGGCGGGTGCATGGAATCACTTTTGGATCTTTGTTTGGAGGACGGGCTGTATTCGAAGAGGTCATCAGGGAAGCAATGTTCAAGAAATGCTCGAACGTCCCAGCCCGCAACCCGTCCTCGACTCAAGTCCATTACATCCAGCGGTCGCCCCCACAGACGCATTCATAACTTTTAACTTGCTGTTCATTCAAAACAAGAATTTTCTCAAATATAACTTAGTAATATAATATATTAGCATATTGTGCATATTTAGGCATAGGTTAGGTATTTAGGTTCGGTTGGCGATTATTTGCATTTGTAGTACGTGGGTGAAGCATTTATAGCGTTGTGGTTCGACAGCCCGTCCTCCAAACAAAGACCCAAAAGTGATTCCATGCACCCGCCAAACCCCAGCTGTTTATGAATGAAAAACGGTTTACACACGACTCACAACTGATGACATCCGAACACTTCCGGAACAAGTGCTTCACTGACCAATTCTGTTCGAACCACAACGCTGTAAATGCTTCACTCACGTACTACAAATACAAGTAATCGCCAACAGAACCTAAACACCTAACCAATGCATATATACGCACAATATGCTAATATATTATAATATTAATTTATATTTGAGAAAATTCCCATTTTGAATGAACGTGTTAACATTTATGAAAGCGTCTGTGGGGTCGTTCACTGGATGGAATGGACTTGAGTCGACGACAGATTGGAGTCATGTGTAAGCCCCTTTCCATTCATGCACAGGGGGGTGGGGGGGGGGGGTTGGCGGCAGAATGCAATGAACATTTGTTGATGAGGACGGGCTGTATTAAGTTCTAACTTTTCTCAAACATTGAATCGTTCGGGCATTTTGTGAGGTACAAGTCGTACCTCACAAAATGCTTCACCCACCTACTGCAAAATATAAATCATAGTCAACAAAAACCAAAGCAGCTAATCTAGACCTAACTATAAAAAAATATTAAATTAATATATCATCTCAATTTGAGTAAAATAACGATTTTGAATGCATAGTACTGTAGGAACCTCTCATGTTACTTCCACATATGATATTACATTTTACACTAATATGTAATATCTGATAAGCTGATATTACACTAATATTACTACTAACACAGATATTTCTACTCCTCGCTTATACCACTGATACCTGCACTACAACCATAAGAAATACAGATACAAAAAAAGTATAATAATTAAAAAATATATTTTAAATTCGACAGTTGAATGACAGTATGCCAAATGTATCTTACTAACAAAACATTACGTCAATAAAATGCCTGCTTCCCATAATTCATCGTTACTCTACATCATGTACAATTACACTGCCATTCTGTAGCTTTTTTTTTTTACTTGTTAATTTGTTTTAAATTTCACGCTCGGCATATCAACAACAACAGCCAATTGCAACGAGGCCATTCAGGGTGATTGATGACGTCACATGTAAACACAGTGCGCTATGGCAGATGCGCAGTGACCACCCAGTGAGGGGAAAATTAGTCATTATAATTGCTGCTTTTGCTGTCATTCGTTTGTTTGTTTGTTTCTTGCATTTGGGGAGGGGGTTTAGTACGCGTGTTTTCATTGGTGGTTCGTTGTTTGCACTTAGAATGCACTTTTAATTCATACTGTGATTTCCATAAGTAGCAGCGGATATAATATGCAAACTAGGATGTATCTCTGATGTAGAGATATTTTATTAGCGGTAGACGACGTGACGCGAATGTTACTTGTAATATTGTTATTAGTTTAGAAGTAGAAGAAGTAGAAGTTTTGGAAGTAGATGAGGCTTTGGTGGTGGTGGTAGAGGTAGTAGTAGTTGTTTTACAAGTAACATCAACTGCAGTAATAGTAGTAGTATCATTATTTGTAGATTTACAAATAATAAATAGTAAATCATAGCAAAAATAATTATATAGTACAAATACTATTAACAATACTATTCAAAATAATAACAGTAGCGACCTTAATGACGCCAATGACAAAATGACAATAATAATATTTTGAAGCCTAACCATCCAGGATCACTGTAGCAAGTCATAGCGACCCATGCAAGATCAAATTCGGTTCTGAAACGCGGGTTAAAATGCAGATTCAGCCACAGGAAGCGAGACTTGAGTCCTCTCACTAAAGTCTAATTAAAGTTAAACTAACTAAAGTATTTCATATTTTTAATTGATTAGGTTTCTTTCACTATCTGCATTTGAATAAAATTCTTTTTACAGTTTTTACTAGTTTTTTTTAACTGCCTTCATTATAAAATATTCGTCTGCCTTTAGTCAGCTTCCAGCTCCGCTGTTTATATTGTTATCTTCCTGTATATATTTTCCTGTTTATATACTTTCTGCCTCTTGCCATAAAAAATATGATGCGCTGTTATGATAGGCTCCGTCTCGCGCCCACACTCACTGTCACTCTCCCACTGTCACCATTCTCTCTGTCGCTCTGTCTCCCACTGTCACCGTCCAACCTGTCCTACAAAGAACGTCGCTTTTCGCTCGTTTGCGTTATATAAGGCCAAAAATGGTCGTACTAGAAAATGTAAGTGGCTGGCGAAAGTGACGTACTGTCCTTTAGCTTTGATGTCCAAAGGGTATTGGAAAGGATGGGGGAACGTACTGTCCCGTTTCTGTTTTGGGTCCTCTGGTAGGTTAGGAGACGATACATTAAATTACAACGGTGTCACCATTCAACCTGTCCTCCTGCAAAGAATGTCGCTCTATCTCCCTCCTTCTTTGTCTCTCCTCACACCCGTAACTCATCAGTCACCCCTGAGCACGTTCTGGCCCCATCACCCAAACATTGACACCCCTGACTACGATTTCACCTCTTCTCCTTATGAGTGAGGCCCTTGTTTACGAGCTCGTTCGGCGATCCAACGACGTGGTTAGACGTACGCAAACTGCCCCCGAGCCATCCACGGCAGACGTAAACTATGGTGTTTACCGAAACTGCCGAGCCTGTTTTTACGACGAGGCGGTTCCTGGCGATTATTGGCTGAAGGGAAGAGTAAGTGTGTCTGGGTTTGTGTTCGCGTCATTGTACTCCCCTAAACCTACTGCCAGGGACGAGTTGTAGCTCCCGGGCTCTATATTTGTAGCTATTGGTGGCTTACTGAAATCTCATCTTCACTCGTGTTTTATTATCTTTTACTGCGTTTTCTTTCGCAATGAAAATGGAATAAGCTGAAAGTTCTAGCTTGTTCCATCTTCTCACTCGAGGCATAACTAAGGTCTATACACCGGGGGGGGGGGGGGAGGGGGAGATTATCAAGACCATCGCAATTACTAACAACCGAGAGGTCTATCTTAATCCTAGAATCAGCTTAGAACACTAGTGCTGTATCAGGTAGACATACACTGAGGTATGATACAGTACACACGTTTCGGTGTATGAGTCTCAACACAATACTGCTAACGTGAGTTTTACCAACTTTACGTCCAATCCTCCTGGTTTAGATAGTACTTTTTGAAACTATGTGGACCATCGTACATATATTGACGTAATGGACAATTAAATATAATTCTAATAATACCAAATTCTATGGTATTCCGGAAAAAATAATTCTAAAAACCAAACGGAAATATTCCTAGGTCTAGTATAGCATATATATATATATTAGGCCTAGGATGGTTAGGTTAGGATTTATTACCAACAAATACAAAACCTTTTCCTGTTTGTCCAAACTCAACAGTAGCATACTTTCTAATTGTCCATTACATCAATATATGAACGATGGTGCACAGCGTTACTATAAGTACAATTTAAACAGGAGGATGGGCTGCAAGTGCACACAATAATAATAATAATATAAAAATAATAATATAAAACTAATAATAAAAAATAATAATAATATAATAATAATAATAATAATAATAATAATAAAAATAATATATAAAATAATAATAATTACATTTTTATCTTACTTTTCGAATATTTCACGTTTTTCTTTAGATAAATTGTTCCCTAACCTTGCTCGTCCTTGTCACTACTGCAGACGGATGTTCCCGACGGTGCGGGTGTCCTTCACTGGGCTCAGGAGTGAGGATAGGTACCTGGTCCTCCTCGACATCGTCCCTATGGATAACAAGCGATACAGGTGAGTGTTACTGCCTAACCGTTGCCACAGGAGGAAGAGGAGCGCTATGCACGTAGTGTTCCGCTTTCTCGATCAATTTGATTATATTCAGTCTGGGAGACTATTGGTAGTTTTAACATTAGGCAACTTTCTCCTGTTGTTTCAAACCCCATACTATGTTACTGGCGTGTACGGGCTCACCATAGCCCGTGCTACATGGACGCTTCGTTCTGAGTAGCTAAATCTGAAACAACAACAACATACTGGCGTGTGCATGCGTGCTCTGATTTGTGTTGTTAGGCATGTATGTTAGGGCACAAGTCAACCCGTCCTCCTAGTAAAACGTCGCATTTTGACGTATGCTCTACCCAAGGTCAAAAACTGTCGTACTGGAAAATGGTTGTGGCTCGATAAATTGACATACTCTCCCGTTTTCTGTTTTGGGTCCTCTGGTAGGCTAGGATACGAACACATTAGTACGACAGTTTCTTGACGTTGGGGAAATCTTAGGAGGACGGGCCGCGTAGGTAGGTATTTTGTGCATGTTGACACAGGTGTGTGAACATGGACAGGTGTGTTGTGTGTTAGCACGTGTGTGGAACTAACAAGGAGACTTAGACAGCCTACACTAACAATGAGGTTGCCATTAGAGGTAGTAAATTAACCTGGTGTGCAGTCATCGGGCCAACAATGTTGTCAGAAGTCTAAAGTGTTGTCAGAAGACCATCAAGTGCCACCTGTGGACCAACAAGGGTCGTCAGTAAGCCAAGTGTTGCCCGTCGCCCAGAAACCGTTGTCAATGTGTTACTTGTGTTGGCAGAAGGCTTGCGAACGTTGCTTGACCGCTAACGAATGGTGTCAGCAGCATATAAACAAATGACAATAATTATAATACATTTATCTCCAAAGGGCCACCAGACTTTTTTATATAGTCAAAGGTACGTGTTGTCATTATAAAAAGGTGTCAGGAATGGACAAACAGGTGCTATAAGAGGCATTAAGGATAAGAATATGTTAATATTCTAAGGTTTGATACATGGAACGTCTATTTTGCAACAAGGACTGGGAGGACGAAAAGAATGTGTGTTTATGTTAGTATACCCTAACATAAACTACAGTTTATGTTAGGCTATACAATCTTTCCCACTAAGAGCAGCTCCTTAATACATTTTTCTCTTCCTCCCACTTCTCCTCTCACCCCATTGAGTGATCTTCTCTTCTTATATCTGTACCTGTGACCGCTCTCAAGGGTCGTGATGGGTAGCGTAGTCGACGGGATTGATAACATTTTGGGGTATTGTTGAACACAGGTGGGCACACAGGTAGAACATTAATGAACATTTCCTTAACATAGCTGATGGTAAGCCTTACTATAATAATTGTCCCTGGAACACAATTTACCAACTTGCAGGGAGTGTTGTCAGCCAGGGTCACTATAACAAGTGTTGTCAGCCAGGGTCACTATAACAAGTGTTGTGAGCCAGGGTCACTATAACAAGTGTTGTCAGCCAAGGTCACTATAACAAGTGTTGTCAGCCAGGGTCACTATAACAAGTGTTGTCAGCCAGGGTCACTATAACAAGTGTTGTCAGCCAGGGTCACTATAACAAGTGTTGTCACAGGTACGCGTACCACCGGTCCTCGTGGCTGGTGGCAGGAAAGGCCGACCCACCGCCGCCCTATAGGCTCTACGCTCACCCAGACTCTCCCTACACCGGCGACCAACTCAAGAAGCAGATCGTCTCCTTCGAGAAAGTCAAACTCACCAACAACGAGATGGACAAACACGGCCACGTAAGTGAACGCTAAATGTAGTTACTACTAGTTTAGTCCCCGCAACTGAATGCCAAATGCAGTTACCTCTCTCACAACATTGGGGGATCGAACGTCGACGCTGCTAAAATGTAAAGCCGTTGCCCAATCGACCAATCCATGTGGATGTACATGTTTCGTCGTATTGGGAGGATGGTATATCATTTCTAGCTCGATATCAACTGTGTTGCTATCGTTACACATCACTATGGGAAGTTAGGCATTTTGGCCGGTCAGCACAGTTTATGGGAAACTAAATCATTTTGGTTTAGAGTTGGTCTTAAGACCTATATCCTAATAATCCTTAGTCTGTAGAGGATTTCTGTTAAGATCTCCACAGTTGATTGCAAACTAATGTGTGTGTGTGTGTGTGTGTGTGTGTGTGTGTGTGTGTGTGTGTGTGTGTGTGTGTGTGTGTGTGTGTGTGTGTGTGTGTGTGTGTGTTGGGTTTAAAAGCCCCATCAACCTTTCGACTACAGAGTTGTTAAGGTTGTAATAACTTATTGGCCAACCAGCAAGTATACTTTACACTTGAACACAGTCTAGTTCTAAAGTATAACTCATTGTATATTCACCGAGAAGCTGGGTATACTCTTGGTGTATATATATATCTGAATGTTCAAGACTATGGCAATTTTTGTTAATTTTAGTTTAGTTAAAATATACACAGAGATGCTATATTAAAGTAAAAATATATTACACATAAATACATAAAGCATAAACTCTCGGCATAAGAATTTCGTGTTTGAGATTTGTACATAAATGAAATATTTGAGATTGTACATTTGGACAATCACTCTTAATTAAAAAGATACATGCAAATTATTGCATATTTATTATATTTTTAGGCAATAAGGTGTAGCCAGTTTCTCGATGTATTTGCACTACGAGTATACCTTAATACAACACCATGTTCAGGACGAAAGTATACTAACTGTGGCCTGTGGCCGAATTAACCCTCCCGAGGCTGATATACCATAACCCCCGCAACCCGTCCTCATTATACAACGCCGCAATTTGACGTATACTCTACTTAAAAGCCAAAAATTATACTAAAAAATAGTAGCAGGTCGCAAAATTGACATATTCTCCCGTTTTTTGTTTTGGGTCCTCTGGTAGGTTAGGATAAGGGCACTTTAGTACGACAGTTTCCTGGCGTTGGGGAATCTTATGCAGACGGACTGGACACCGACACCAACCATACAATAATCTCAGGTCTCTCCCCCTTCGGCAGATCGTCTTGAACTCCATGCACAGATACCAGCCAAGGATCCACTTGGTGAGACGGCAGGACTCTGGTCAGGGACCCGTCGCTGAGCTCGACCTTGAAGACCACAAGACCTTTATTTTCCCCGAGACCGTCTTCACCGCTGTCACCGCCTACCAGAACCAGCTGGTGAGTGAGTGGCTCTTCAATGACAATTCTCAGGGCGTATCTTAGTACCTAACATCTCTTACTTCCTACCAATACTCTCCTCTCGTAGCCTAGTACATAGTCTAAGTCTGTAGCCTAGTACATAGTCTAAGTCTGTAGCCTAGTACATAGTCTAAGTCTGTAGCCTAGTACATAGTCTAAGTCTGTAGCCTAGTACATAGTCTAAGTCTGTAGCCTAGTACATAGTCTAAGTCTGTAGCCTAGTACATAGTCTAAGTCTGTAGCCTATAGTCTTAGACCAAACCCTAGTACATAGTCCTAGTCTGTAGTAGCCTAGTACATAACTTAGATCAAAGCCTAGTACATAGTCCTAGTCTGTAGTAGCCTAGTACATAACTTAGATCAAAGCCTAGTACATAGTCCTAGTCTGTAGTAGCCTAGTACATAGTCCTAGTCTGTAGTAGCCTACTACATAGTCTTAGACCATAGCCCAGTATCCTTCAGTACCAGTATCTATAAATTTCATGACATATTTATTATATAAATTAATGTCAAAAGAGATATACCCACATACCTCAATCAGCAACTGGACCGAAGCAAAAGACATCAATAACTTTCCTGACACAATAAATGTATCTTCAGCTCACTTAACGGACGGGTCTTAAAGCGATATTGCATCACGTTAATAAGCGTCCACGTTTCTAACCCTTGCTATATAGCCTAGCTCACTACCGCTCACCAAGCACTAGCAAACGACACTGACCCGTCTTAGCGAGCTCCAGATACCAACTGAGGTCTTCACCTAAACTGCTCTACCCTAAGCTGCGAGGCTAAACGACTCAAATTGGGTAGTTTGGGGGTTGGACCTGAGTTGGTGGACCTGAGGTTACTGCAATTCTTGTCTCAATAAATATGCTTCAACTTGAATGTTTTAGTTAAACAGATTCTAACAAAAAATAATCTAAACTTGGCAGAACTAGAAAAAGTTATAAATAGTTTTCAATTTTTTTTTTTTTTTTTTTTTTTTAGTATCACCGTTAGCGTTAGTGGAGAGCTGCCCGATATACCAGACACGGGGGAAGATATATACCTATAATACCAATGGTATATATATATACACTTCTCAGATAACACATCTCGCATGACACTAGTTATCAGTGTAAGGGCGGGGGGAGGGGTAATTTATACAGGCTGAATACTGTCTTCGAAACAATATATCATTATATTAACTTTTTATTTCAAAGATTGACGGTATAATTCCTCGCTACTTAATTATATACGGAGTGAACCAAATCATTAATATTTGTGTTGTCACATGTAAAAGCGACCTTCAACGAGATGACAAAGTTGTGCTAAGCAATTTAAGGAAATGACTGCCATATTAATTTAGGTTTCTTGTAGCGCGATTATTCTCTGAAATACTGGGCTTAAATTTCCATTTTAAGTGGTGAATGAGGTGAAAGAATTACCACTTAGCTTAAGACTTTAACATCCGCGTCTGTTTACTAACATTTGTCAGTTGTTTATCATGAAGTTTGTTTGCAACGGGGCAAGTCTTTTCGTGACATGATGGTGTTAATATACACGCTCTCTAACCACTTGGGCCGGACGGTAGAGCGACGGTCTCGCTTCACGCAGGTTGGCGTTCAATCCCCGACTGTTCAAGTGATTGGGATCCATTCCTCCCCCCGTCCCATCCCATCACAAATCCTTATCCTGACCCCCCTTCCCAGTGCTATATAGTCGTAATGGCTTGGCGCTTTCCCTTCCCTCTCTCTCTCTCTCTCTCTCTCTCTCTCTCTCTCTCTCTCTCTCTCTCTCTCTCTCTCTCTCTCTCTCTCTCTCTCTCTCTCTCTCTCTCTCTCTCTCTCTCTAAGTGAATTTTAGCGGCACTCAATTCGAATCATACTTTAAGTCAAGGTATTTATCAAAAGAAAACGCTTAGCCAGTGTAACTATACAGCAATTGAAATGGATATGAGGACGAGGAGCTGGGATATGAGGACGAGGAGCTGGGATATGAGGACGAGGAGCTGGGATATGAGGACGAAGAGCTGGGATATGAGGACGAGGAGCTGGGATATGAGGACGAGGAGCTGGGATATGAGGACGAGGAGCTGGGATATGAGGACGAGGAGCTGGGATATGAGGACGAGGAGCTGGGATATGAGGACGAAGAGCTGGGATATGAGGACGAAGAGCTGGGATATGAGGACGAAGAGCTGGGATATGAGGACGAAGAGCTGGGATATGAGGACGAAGAGCTGGGATATGAGGACGAGGAGCTGGGATATGAGGACGAAGAGCTGGGATATGAGGACGAAGAGCTGGGATATGAGGACGAAGAGCTGGGATATGAGGACGAAGAGCTGGGATATGAGGACGAAGAGCTGGGATATGAGGACGAAGAGCTGGGATATGAGGACGGGGGTGAAAGAACAGAAGACTGGACAGATTGACCAATGAATAAATTTCAACTCGGTCGTGTGTGTTGTATGCGATACTATACAGCTGTATTATACACACAATGGATTATACAGGCGTAGAGTGGCGCAATGGATGATGGGAGCGTCACCACATCAGTGAGGTTGAAGCCATCACTGGATGGGTGATCGCGAGGATATCCTCGCCCTTGGCTCTGGGATGGGATGGAAGGCCTCGATAAACTCGCACTGCCTTTTCCTGTCCTCCCGAGAGTAGTAGATCTTGTCACTCTGAAATGCTTCAGGGACGATTAATATTGATTAAAAGTCCCACCACAAATGAACAAATCCACAAGAGCCGTGACGAGGGTTCGAACCTACGTTCGAGAGGATCCCACCACAACTTTGTGAAAAGCAGCTATGCCAACATCCGTCCTCGATAGGTGCCTCCATCTACGTCATCTGGTGACACTATCTACGCCAATTAGTGCCATCATCTACGCCAGTTTGTGTCACCACAGGCGTCAACTGGAGCCGGCACATACGCTAATGGCTGTCAACCATATTAGGCCAATTTTCACTATACATGCCAATTAGTGGACACCATTTGCGCAAATTGCGTTGTTGCTAGACTCCAGCCAGAATCCCGCATTATAGGCCAAAAGGAATCACGACTCGCTGCTGTATTTAAAAATACAATAACCACCAAATACATCAAATGCATTTGACTGCATCCACACCAAATATGTATGCAAAACCTAGTGTTCCGCCCCTCCCCGCCCCCTACCGGCATCAAATGCAACCAGTGCGTTTTACCGCCCAAAAATATCACACCCAACAAATGCGAAAATGTGAAGTGTGATTCACTTTTTTGGGAGGTAACCCTCTCCGTGATTATACAGGAGAATTGTTACCAGCGGGAGGGTGCCACAGAGCACCGCTGGACCACACCACAACCACCCCCACCACACCCCCAACACAGGTCAAAATACACACGCAAAAAAAAATATAAAAATAGAGCCACCAACAGCAGAAATGATTAAGTTATTCTGCGTCCCGGGGGAAATCGTTGAACATTATCCCAATACGCTGACTGTGGCATTGAACGCCGCCTGCCAAATGCCGTGACGGGTAATTGTCGGAATTGGAATTAGTGGGATTAAAACAGCGAGTTGACGAACGGTCCACGGAATCACTGTCTAGCTTTGATACGGTAAACCTCCCCAGCCACGGCAAGCATGACCACAATTACACAACAGTTTGCTGCCGATAACCCATTGATTGCTGCCCCAATACACACACACACTCACACACAAAACACCGATACAACTATGTATTGCCTTTTTTTTTTAATACAACCGATACCCCGTAGTAGAGCAGCGCCGGGGGTAGTGGCAGATGCGATAACCTACGAGTCAATGTATTCGTAATTCAGGAGGATTTACTACACTACAGCCATTGTGGGACGACCCGACGTGGTTGGGGACAGCACTCTGATGGTATTGATATGCTAATGAATTATTGACACTGTCACTTACGCAGCGAGGCGTCGGTAGTCGTGAGTTTACTGAGTACTCTACTGACTGGTGACGAGGCGTCCGTGGTCGTGAGTTTACTGAGTACTCTACTGACTGGTGACGAGGCGTCGGTGGTCGTGAGTTTACTGAGTACTCTACTGACTGGTGGCGAGGCGTCCGTGGTCGTGAGTTTACTGAGTACTCTACTGACTGGTGGCGAGGTGTCCGTGGTCGTGAGTTTACTGAGTTTACCTTTCATTGTTATAATTATTGGTGACAATATATATATATATATATATATATATATATATATATATATATATATATATATATATATATATATATATATATATATATATATATATATATATAATAGGGAGAATTAAGAAGAACTTTGAGATTATATAACGCTTTAAATTAAAAATATATATAACTGTTTAAGGTTAAGTCTTTTAAGTTTTTTTAACGCCTTATAATCAAGGGTATTTAGCAGGAGGGTGAGTGCAACATTCTTACCTGTTGAATATGTGCAAGCAACATGTAACGGGATGAAGGAAGTGACTGTCAGTCCAACTATTTCATATGTGCATGACTGTAAACACACACACACACACACACACACATACTACAGAAGGATAAGGGACTACCTGGGAGAAGTGCAGTGGGAGGAAGAACTTAGAGGAAAAACAGTGCAAGGTATGATGACCCAAGTCATATTGAAATGCAAGGAGGCTGAAGATAGATTTATTCCAACAATAAAGACAAAAAGCAGGAGGGAATATAATAACCCATGGTTTAATAGACAGTGTCAGGAAGCAAAGGTGAGAAGCAGAAGGGAGTGGAGGAAGTACAGAAGACAAAGGACAGAGGACAACAGGATTAGATGTAACAGAGCTAGGAATGATTACATTAACATAAGACGAGTGTCGGAAAGAAATTATGAGAACGATATTGCAGTCAAAGCGAAAAAGCAACCAAAATTACTACATAGCCATATAAGAAGGAAGATGTCGGTAAATGACCAGGTGACAAGACTGAGGAAAACAGAAGGGGCATATACAGAAAGCGACAAGGAAATCTGCGAGGTACTGAATGCAAAATTCCATGGAGTGTTCACTACCGAGCCTGAGCAGCTCCCATTGTTAGAAGAGATTACCCAAGATGAAAGACTATCAGATATAGAGGTGACAGCAGAGGATGTAATGAAACAGTTGACAACACTGGATGCAAATAAAGCTGTTGGACCAGACAAAGTATCACCGTGGATACTTAAAGAGGCAGCGCAGGCTCTAAGCGTGCCTCTGGCAATGATCTTCAATGAGTCACTTATGTCGGGAGAATTGCCCAGTTGCTGGAAGGAGGCAAATGTCGTACCGATTTTCAAAAAGGGGGATAGGGAGGAG